>AWOL01S0032468.1:49081-144566 GCA_000715115.1 Nicotiana otophora
TTTGGACCTTCTTCAGAGGATGTCTCTTGGGATCTAATCCACCTCTTTTTGGACATGAATTTGGACCATAAAATAATTATAATACCTAGACAACTCATATCATTTATCCTTGAACTCTCCATCCCAATTAACAACTTTTTTATTTGCACTCGAAGTCTAATGGCATTGTTTTACAACTCTTTAGCTTGACATCTTGTTAAAGGCCCTCTTTAAGATTCCAAAACTTCATTCTTGTCCTTGAATAGATTTGAGCTTCCTAGTATGTTATCATTCCCCTCTTCTTGAAGAAAATCCATTCACGAATTTCGACCTTGCAAGAAAAAGAAGTCAAGCACTAGTAAATGGCATCCACTAATCTGAAAAAATGGTAGGAATAAAACAAGATAGTGACCATGTGTCCACTTAATCCAATTAAGCCTAATAGGTGTAAATACTCCTTTATAAAGTATATGGACATCATCATCCCAATAAAATTTATGCCTACTTAGAGTTATCCAATAAAAACATCTCTTAGATGCACTATGTAATGAAATTTGCAATGCGATCTTGTCAATAAGGTAGTCCAAACATGTGCATGCGAAAGAAATTATAAAATATTGGTCATGCATCCATTTAACACAAGTATCTCTGCCACATGTATCAAATAAGACACTCTTATGATATAGCCAAGTATCAATTATAAATCCCATGGATTCTTCTATATGTAAGTTATTCGAAGAAGCACATAAATTCTCAGAAAGGTCAGAAGAACCCATAAATTCCAAAATATAAATTTCAATACATTCAAGCTCATAATTATAATAATATTCGCAACATCAATGAATTCTATATAATTGCTCCAACTGTCACAAAAAGAGTCATAGATAGGTTCATGAAAGAGTATTTGATCACTAACGTCACAATAATCATGTATATCCTCTTTACTAGTAGCACACACTTTTATAGGCTTACAATCAACATGACTAAAGGAATGACTTCCCATCAAACAACAAAACTCACATTCTAGCAATTTATCACATGAAAACTCATTAGACACTTGAATAAGAGAAGAAAGAACATTTAACTCATTAGCAAGCCTCTTCTCATAAATTTCATGCCTCTTTCCACCAAGTTGAAATGCATAATCATCTATGTCATACTCAATTTCAAAAGGAAGCAAATTACTCTTGCACTTTAACTTAGATATTACAGTTAATAACTTTATATGCATCAAAATATTATCATCCACAAAAATTATAAAGTTACCAATATAAGAAATAAGAGTATAGTTCATTACCTCCAAAAATACCTTAGGTGTTCTAGAAAGGCCAAGAATGTGAATGAACCAATTATACATACCATACTTGGACTTATTTACTAATGGAACAACATCACCTTTTATTCTTTTATGCAATGGCTCTAACTTAGCAATGCCTTTAGGGAACTCCATGTTATAAAACTGTAAATAAGGATCAAAATAGTCAAAAGGTTCAACAACAAAGAAATTAACCAAGCTTTTATCTTCCACCATCCAACAAGAATTGATTTCGCTAAATTTATGTTGGAATCCGATTGGATCCTTTGCTATCATCTATTGTGCCTCACCTCCCCTTTCAAAAGGTATTTCTACATATGGCTGCACAAAATCACAAGAACTAAAACAATAAAGATTTAATAGGTTAGGAAGTAAAGAAAATATTTTTTTGCTTCCACTCTTTTTGGCTTTTATCACAAGACTAACTTTTCCCTCACCCTTAGTCTCTTTTTTCTCACTAAAGTTTTTTTCTTCTTCTTTACTCAAACCCTCTTGTTTTTTTCTCTCTATCTCAAATACTTTTCTTATCTCGTTGCCTTCTCTCTTTTCTTTTCCCTCAAGCTCACTATTTTTCTCAATTGACATCCCATTATCTTCACTCAATACAACCTCTCCTTTTTTCTCTGTTAGGATGTCAATCTGCACTCCCTTACTCCTCTCATTCTTTTCTCTCTCATATTTTTCCATATTCTCTTTAACAGTCTTTTCATTTTTATAAATTTGTGATGGAGTCAAAGGTCCAAGAATAAGTTTCTTCTCGTTAACCTCAAAAGAGTATCTATTTTTTTTCATATTATATGAAGCTCTTCTATAGGCATACCATGGCTTTCCCAACAAGATATGATAATTATTCATGGGAATCACATCACACCAGATCGCATCCTCATACTTTTCAATAGAGAATAGTAATAACACTCTTTTATCTACCTTTACTCCTCTCAACATGTAGGGTTCAATATGCTCACCACAAGGCAAGTTCAATTTTTCAACCATATAAGTGCTAATTGAGTTATAGCCAAACTCTTTGTCGATTCTAAGGGCACAAATCGCATATATCACTTTAGCTCTTGTTTGAAAAATAATTTTACCATTGTCTTCCTTCTATTCGGTATACTGTAAGTTCGACTTTTCAAGTTGTTGAGTCATAGCTCGCCTCCTTTCACTATAACTACTTTTTTGAAATATCTTGAACAAAGATTAGAAGAATTATGTATCTCTCAAATTTTGGCTTTTTCCTCTAATGTTCTCGCCTCTCTTGCCTTTTCCACTCAAAGTAACTCTTGGTCGTTAAACTTTAGATTTATTAATAAACCTTACTAGTCACAACCCTTAATGATAAGAATGTGGAGTTAGAAAAAGAAAAGGAAAGTGAAAGACCAAACCTTGGAAGAATAGGAATTGTTTATGTAGAAAAAATAAGGAAAAAATTTAGGAAACCCAAAACCCACAAGAATAAGGAAAGAAGTTACCTTAATCTTCAAGAACTAGTATCCCCTCTTCTTGTTTCCTATCTTGACTTGGAAACTAAATAACACTTGAATTCTACAAATAATAATGAGCCATAATGCTTTTATTTTGGCTGATTTTCATTTTTTTGTGCTTTTTTTTTTATTTTGTTTTGGTCAAGAACCTCCCAAGATTATCAAGATTGAAATTTTGATTAGCCTATGCTCTGATACCACTTGATATCAACACGATATGGGTCCAAGAATTACTAAAGAAAATCAAGAAACGTGCGGAAGCTAAAAGAAAATAAAGAAACAAAAAAATAAAGAAAATTAAAGATAGATTGAATTCAAGAAAGAGTCTCTTGAATTCAAGAAGTCTATTCTTGAAGTTGAATCCTAACAACAACAATTAGCTAACAAAGAACTAATCGCCTTTGGTAGAGAATTAAAAACAAGAGATAGATTATGAAACCCGACTCTTTAGAATAACAAGAACAACAATAGGCCTAAACTTATCACCTTTCTTGAATACCTATAAGTGATCTAAGATTTCGAAAGAGTTTAATCTTACCACCTTAAGTTGAGTCTTGAAGGTTGAAGAATAAATCCAAGAGTAGCCACACATAAGAGTGCAAGAAGAATCTCATAATGTTTATTGATATTGTCTATGATAATCTAAAATCTAAAAACAAAGAAGACACCCCTTTATATAGAGAGGGGGTCACGAAATTCCTACCTAAAAATAAGGAAATAAAGTCCTAAACTACTTTGGACAATAAGTCCAATACCTTAGGAAAAGGAAAAACACTAGAAAACAAAAACCAAGTTAATCTTAAAAGTAACTCCAACAATCTTAGAAAAAGAAAAATATAACCTTAACTACCTAGGAAAGCAAAAATTTAGTACCAAAATATATGGAAATAAGTTAAAACCAATCTTGGATAGAATCTTGAAAGCCCCAGACCAATCATGGATATGATCTTGGAAATCTTGAAGGCAACTTGCAAGCAACTTGGCACCAACTTATATCCAATATCTATCACGCCTATTGAACCTTTCTTGGGCAGCAAGTAAGTCCTTTTTATATTATAAAAATATGGCTTCATGTAGGACTTATTGGGCTGTAAGTTTGGACACATTTTTAGGTGCCAAATAGGTCCAATAGTGGCCTAGTTTGGACCTTCTTCAGAGGATGTCTCTTGGGATCTAATCCACCTTTTCTTGGACATGAATTTGGACCATACAATAATTATAATACCTAGACAACTCATATCCTTTATCCTTGAGCTCTCCATCCCAATTAACAACTTCTTTATTTGCACTTGAAGTCTAATGGCCTTGTTTTGCAAATCTTTAGCTTGACATCTTGTTAAAGGCCCTCTTTGAGATTCCAAAGCTTCATTCTTGTCCTTGAATAGATTTGAGCTTCCTAGGATGCTATCATTATCTCACCGCATGCGTCTCAATAATCACAACGGCATGGCAGAAACCTCATACAAACAATAATAACCGCATGGTAGAAACCTCGTGCAACAATAACAACAGCGCGACAGAAATCTCCTGCAAACAACCAAACAATCACATCAACAATAACACGAAAGCCAAGACACAATAACAGAAAAATGATATTTCACAGCTCACACCTTGCCTCGAAGAACCACGACCTTGCAATTCAACACCAAATTCAACAGCAAGATATCTCAAGGATAGCAATTTCAAGTAAAGAATTCCACAGTTAAGTAATGAATAAGGAAATCAAGAAAAAGAGGTAATTCAACTAAACATGTGATACAAGTTGCAAATAGGAGATAAGACAAGTAGACATGTGAAATTAAGCTAAACATAATGACTATAACGTACTAAAGTAACTCAATTAAGGCATGAAAAGGAAACTCCGAAGAAAAAACTAGAATTTTAATATTTAGCCCGTGTACGCACTCGTCACCTTGCTTATACGGCCTTCACATATCACAAATTATCGCCACAGTACCAAATCCTAAGGGGAATTTCCCCCACACAAGGTTAGACAAGTCACTTACCTCAAACCACGCCCAATCAATCTATTAGAAGGCCTTTCCCTCAATTTTCCAACTACAAACGACTCGAATCTAGCAAAAAACAATTTCATACTTTAAATATAACTATAGAAAACTAGTTTAAATAATGAAATAATGATTTTAGCTAAGAATTAAAAAATCACTCCACAAAGTCGATTCGGGTCCGCACCTCGGAACCCGATCAAAATTATAAAATCTGAACATCCATTCATTATCGAGTCCAACCATATAAGAATTATTCAAATCCAATCCCATTTCGTCTTTCAAAAGCCATGAATTTAGTCTAAGAACTTCTACACCCTTTTCCCAAATTTTAAACTCCAAAACAATAATTAAAAGGTGTAACTAACAGTAGATTCATGGGAATTAATCAAAAACGAGTCAAGAATCCTTACCCCAACACTTTCTCTGAAAATAACTCAAAATCTCGCCTCAATCTGAGCTCTCAAAGTCCCAAAATGAAAATGAAACCAAACCTTCGATTTTTCCCTTTATCTGCCCAGAAGAATCGTTTCTGCGAAGCCTTAGCGGTATATGCGGTTCCGCACCTGCGGAAAACCCATCGCAGGTGCGGACTTCACTTAAGTTTAAAGGATCCGCTTCTGCGGAAAAACACACGCACCCGCGCATACACACCTGTGGCTCGCGCGTCGCATTTGCGCTTAGGTATGCACTTGTGATCCTCTCTATCGCAAAACCGAAGCCGCTCCTGCAGAACCTTTTCTGCACCTGCGGGTCCTGGCCTGGGCTGCCTTCTCCGCTTTTGCGCTTCCTGACACACACATGCGAGTCCTCACCTGCGGTCATACCATCCGCAGGTGCGATGACACTAGAAGCTGGAAGTTTTTCAGAAATGCATAAGTCCAACAATTATTCCGATATCGATCTAAATCACACCCAGGGCCCCAGGACCCCGTCTGAGTATACCAACTAGTCACAAAACACCTAACGGACTTACTCGAGGATGAAAACCACATCAAACAACACGAATTCAACGAATCGCAATCCAAATTCAAGCTTAGCAACTATGAACTTCTAAATTCCGGAACCGACGCCGATTCATACCGAAACAACTCCGATTAGGGGTGTTCATGGTTCAGTTTGGGTCGATTTTTCCCTTAAAAAAAATCAAACCAAGTAAGTCATTTTTTCCAAATATTGAAACCAAAGCAAACCAATTAAGTCTATTTTTATCGATTCGGTTTTTTCAGTTATTTATCGGTTTTTTTCTTAAATATGAGACACACTACCAAACGCATATTCCGGCGACTACATTTTCAACGTAACACTATCGAATCAATTGCTCTTTGAGAAATCTATCATTTACCAAGATATATTGATGATAATTGAATCAAATTGTGATGAATAATTTAAGTACTCAATTAAAAATCGATTATTTTTAACATGAAATAAATTCTTGTATTTAGCAAAAGAAAACTATCAATCAAACTAGAATGTAAAGGCAAACAATTAGATTAATATAATAGCAAAAAACTAGACTAAAAATATAAATGACTAATATGTACCATAAAAGTTTAGAAACTTTATATATATATGTGTATGTGTGTGTGTGTGTGTGTGTGTAATAATAAATTTAAATAGCTACTTTTATAGTCGATTTGGTGCGTTTTTTTAATTATTTTTTTATTAAAACCAAAACCAAATCAAATTTGATCGGTTTTTAAAATTCAAAACCAAAACCAAACCAAACCTAAAAAGTATCGATTTTTTTGGTCGGTTTGGTTCGATTTTTCGGGTTTTTATGAACACCCCTAACTCCGATTAACATCAAATTTTTCACACAAGTCATAATTGACATTACGGACCTATTCCAACTTCCGGAATCAGAATCTGACCCCGATATCAAAAAGTTCACTCCCAGTCAAACTTCATAAAATTCTTCCAACTTTCGCCAATTAACGCCGAAATAACCTACGGACCTACAAATCAACATCCGGACACGCTCATAAGATTAAAATCATCTTCCGGAGTTATTGGAACCGTCAAAATACCATTCCGGAGTCGTGTTCACACAAGTCATACTACGGTCAACTCCTACGACTTAAACTTCTAATTTAGGGACTATGTATCCCATATCACTCTAAAGCTCTCCCGAAACCCAAAACCAAGCACCCCGGCGAGTCATATCACTACAATATAACACAGAGGAGGCAATAAATAAGGGATCGGGGCTAATACACTCAAAACGAACGGCCAGGTCGTTACACACGCGTACGTGTACCCATTTTGTTTGGCGCAGTAAAAAGCATGTCACGCATGCGTGTACACAATTGATAATACTTTTATTATTATTAAGATTGTCCCGTCAAAGTTGTGCGAACGTATACCTTACCTTTAATTTTAAAGATCGTAATTATATCACGCAAACGTATACATAATCATGATAATTTAAAATTAAGAGCGTGCATAAAAGCATACTAACATATTCATGATTGTTATAAGATTATTTAAGTACTAATAAGAGGGAAGTTATACGAGGTTAATGGACCTAGCATACAAAACTTATTTAGCCCCAAAATTGTTATTTTATCTATAACCCCCAACAAATGGCTCATTTACGATCTTTGGAAACGAACCTCACGCCCCCATTTATTCTTAGCTAATGGTCCATTTTAATGTGCGAGACCAAACAGTAACCTACTTAGCATTCAAATTTAAACATAATCAAACTAAAGAGATTTACCTACTAACTTTTACGTTATTAATGCAAACAAGGACTCAATATACCACATCAATTAAATAAATAGGATTTGTGGATGGAGTTTTTGCTGGAATTTTAGTGGGGTTTGAGGGTGGAGTTTTGGCTGGAATTTTAGTGGGTGTATTAATAATAAAAAGGAAGAGAGGAATAGTATAGTAAGATGGTGATGAGACAAGGGAATAGTGAAAGAGAAATGAAATTTGACAAGTGAATAGTGTAGTGAGTGGGTGAGGGGACAAGGAAATAGTATATTGAGTAGGGTGGTGGGACAAAGAAATAGTAGAAGGAAGGTATGAAGTAATTTTATTAGATTTGATCCGTGCTTAAAAATAAATTTTTCCAGACCTCTAAGTAATAGATGTCACATCTCCTTTTTCCCGAGAGGATAGGGAGTTTTCCAATTAAAGTAACATTGTTCGAAATAGGATTATTTATTTAATCAGAGTCGCCACTTGGGATAATTATTATGATGTCCCAAGTCACCGGTTTATTTTAAATCCCAAATCGAAGAAATTGACTCTATTCATGATCCGTGAATACAGAAGACCAGGTAAGGAATTCTGTTAACCCGGTGCCGGGAGAAGGTGTGAGGCACTCCCGAATTCCGTGATTTTAGCACGGTCGCTTTTAATCATACCTGGCTTAGTTAATTATTTAATTGCGTATTTTTAGAACCTATATGCATTTTAACTTTTAACGTTTTTAATTATGGCGTTATGGGTTTATTTTTAAAACGGATCGAATGTGTGTAAATCCGCTTTATTTAGTACACTAAAATCATGCCACGTGTACGTGTACATAATTAATCGCACTTTATTGATTATTAAGATTATTTTTGCCAAAGTCGTGCGAACGCGTACTTTGATTTATTTTGGAATCATAATTATGTCACGTGAACATGTACATAATCACGATGATTGATTAGTTAATACGAGCCTAAAACATACTCGCGTATTCAGAGTATTCCATTTATTTGTATATTTTGTTTATCATTGTTTTTATTTATTACAATGAATCTTGAATTAGATCCTAACTCATCTTGCTCCCTCACAATTATTTTTTATCACTCTTTTTATTTCTTGCAACGATTTTGAATGAGTTTGTAACCCGTATCTCTTCCTCACTTATCATTATTTTCTTTTTCTAATAGGCATTAATTAAAAAAAATGTCTAGGCCTAATTAATATATTCCCCGGGAACCTTATTTCAACGTATGTAAAGATATCCCAATTTTAATACAAATATTTAAATATGGCACATATAAATAATAAAGAAGACAAAAGCTAGGAAATAACTATTTTTGCATTATACTAATTGCAGCTTTGAGATAGAACTAAATTTACACCAATGTGCAGTTCGTCAAAATGTAACATCATTCCAACTATAAAGTATTTATCAAACTCAAAATTAATTTCCTCAGATGCTCCAAACATATTAATATTATTATATTTTTATTTAGAGAAACAAGAAATAAATATTGACTAACTATAACACTGTGACTTTAAAGTCTTTCAAAATAAAATATGACTAAGAGAAAAATAATTAACAGGGAAGATACATCCAAAATGATGAAGTTTTCCTACTGATATACTTCAATTTAAGCAAAACCTACTTTACAATAAATTATTATTTTATAATCTAAAAACTTTAAAGAAGTACTTATGCAAACATTCGTTACTGGAACTTAATAAAATAAAATAAAATAAATTAGCCATCATATTATTTATGTAAATAACTTGTAAAATTTATAATTACAACCATTTAATATATAAGAGCATGGATACTAATTTTATCGATAAAGAAAGACTAAAATAAAATTAGCAACTCAAACAGTGGGACTAAGAGAGGCTTTAGGGAATTAAACGAACATATCTCATGCCAAAACAAATGAAGATCAACATTTTAGATTCAAACTTTTTTGGAAAGAAAAGAAACTAATGAAAATTATTTTTTAAACATGCTCTTTACTAGAACTAAAAAATCTTTTTCTAATAAACCCGCTATTCAATATAATAATATAAACAACTTAAATCAATCAAATTGGATTTAGTAACATAAGATCTATAACGTAGGAATTGGAACATAAAATTTAACACATTTCATACAAGTTCTTCAACAAAATTTTAGTTCATAATACTAAAAATATTAGAATAGGCAAGAAAACGTAGTACTTCACCTTGAATAAGTAAGATCTTTTTAGTAGATGTAATGGAAATTCACTGCAAGTACAACTTCAATTCCGAAAAATCACACGGATGAATAAAAAATTGAGAACCGTGACCGGAAGCAACAAACATCAACAAACTCGAATAAAGAAAACTTCACTCAAGAACTCTAATTTTTTTACCAATAATAAAATTGTCCAGAATATATTTCACCCTGAAAAATGCTTTCCTTTTCTTTCCATTTTTCGTTCCCCTTTTCTTGATTTGTGAAATGTCTCTTATAGAGGGTGTGTGTGTGTGTGTGTGTTTTGTCCGTTGTTTTTTTGGAAGTGGGGATGTGGGGGAGGATTTTATGAGGGGAAAGTGGGGGCATGGAGTAGGGGACAAGGAGTGGGGGACAAAGAGTATGAAGGGTATAACAGAGCCAATCATAATCAAACCTTCAGTACAACCCCTTGTGACAAACACGAAAACTATTCCTTGGAACTACAATAAAACTATGATGACCTACAAAGGCAATAAAATCATAGAGGAAGTGGGGGAAACTGGAGGTTTTACTCGATCAGGGAGGTGTTACTCTCCAGAAGAGTTGAGGAAGGCCAAGAAAATTAGAGAAGGCTAAATGCCAATAAAGAAAGTCACTGAAGAAGAGGCGGAAGAGTTTTTGAAAAAGATGAAAGTTCAGGATTACTCAATCACTGACCAACTGAGAAAGACTCCTGCCCAAATCTCTCTACCATCTCTGCTCATACATTCAAAAGAGCATGATCGTGTACTAATCAAGATCCTGAATGAGGCATATGTTTCAGAGAAGACCACAATGAATGAGTTGGAGAAGATGGCCAACAAATCTTTTGAGGTGAACATAATCTCCTTTACTGATGATGAATTTCCCGAGGAAAGAGCCGGGCACAATAGGGCTTTGCACTTGATCGTCGAATGTGAGGGGCATTATGTAAAGCAAGTCATGGTTGATGGAGGCTCGAGAGTAGATGTATGCCCTTTCTCTACTTTGCAAAGCATGAAGATCAATACAGATAGAATCCGACCCAGCAATGTTCGCATCCGGGCTTTTGATGGCTCAACGAGAGATACCATTGGGGAAATCAACCTCACCATGACGATTGGGCCAGTTTATTTTAAAATTGTTTTCCAAGTAGTAGACATGGAAACTTCTTATAACTTTCTTCTTGGAAGACCATGGATCCATACGGCCTGACATGTGCCATCCACCTTGCATCGGATGCTCAAATTCGAACATGACATGAAAGAAATAATGCATCAAGAGGTTGAATATGATGAAGATAAGGCTATTGAGGAAATTAAAAGAGAGTTGGAACAATTTGAAAACAAGCCTAAGCCCAACCTCAATGAGACTGAGCCAATTAATATCGGAAGTCATGAAGAAGTTATAGAAACAAAGATAAGCATTCACACTGAACAAAAAGCTAGAAATGCCTTGATTCAACTTTTATTTGAATACAAAGATGTGTTTGCTTGGTCTTATGATGATATGCCTGGTTTAAGTGCTGATCTAGTGGTTCATAAGCTTCCCACATATCCTGATTTTCCACCCGTCCAACAAAAGCAACAAAAAATTAAAATGAATATGAGTGACAAAATCAAAGAGGAAATAATGAAGCAACTGAGCGCCAATGTGGTAAGAGCTATCCGATACACCACCTGGGTGGCAAATGTTGTGCTTGTTCCAAAGAAGGATGGAAAAACCAGAGTCTGTGTTGACTGCAGAGACCTAAACAAAGCAAGTCCAAAGGATGATTTTCCTTTGCCAAACATCCACATTCTTGTAGATAATTGCGCAAAGCATGAGATACAATCGTTCGTGGATTGCTATGTTGGGTACCACCAGATTATAATGGATGATGATGATGCAGAAAAGACCGCTTTCACCACTCCATGGGGTACTTATTGCTACAGGGTCATGCCATTCAGTTTGAAGAATGCATGGGCAACTTAAATAAGGTCCATGACTACCATGTTCCATGACATGATGCACAAAGATATTGAAGTATATGTCGATGATGTCATCATAAAATCAAAGACACAGGCTGATCACGTGCGCGATTTGAAAATGTTCTTCGAACGGATGCGAAGGTATGACCTTAAGCTCAATCCATCCAAGCGTGCATTTGCGGTTCCGTCTGGGAAGCTCCTCGATTTTATAGTCAGTCGGAGAGGCATCAGGTTGGATCCGTCTATGATAAAGTCCATTCGAGATCTGCCACCCCCGAAGAACAAAACTGAAGTCATGAGTTTGCTCGGGAGGTTGAACTATATCAGTAGGTTCATTGCTCAACTCACAACCACATGTGAGCCCATCTTTAAGTTGTTAAAAAAAGATGATGTTGTTAAATGGACAGGTGACTGCCAAAAAACATTCGCCAGGATCAAAGATTATCTGTCGAAACCCACTGTACTAGTCGCACCTGAACCGGGTAGGTCTTTATTTTTTATCTATCAATGATGGATAATTCCTTTGGATGCGTTCTACATGATGCGACAGGCAAAAAGGAACAAACAATCTATTATTTGAGCAAGAAGTTCACCAATTATGAGGTTAAGCATACCCTTTTAGAAAGGACTTGTTGTGCCTTGACTTGGGTCGCTCAGAAGTTAAGGCATTATCTTTTGGCCTACACGTCATAGCTAGAATGGATCCTTTAAAGTACATCTTCCAAAATCCAATGCCACTAACATGCTCGCAAAATGGAAAATCCTGCTCATAGAGTTCGACACCGTCTATGTCACTCGCACCGCAATGAAAGCACAGGCTTTGGTAGATCACTTGGCAGAGAATCCAGTTGATGATGATTACAAGCCACTGTGCACATACTTCCCGGACGAAGAGGTCAACTATTTAGAGGAAGTAGTTCTGGACGATAACCATGTATGAAAGATGTATTTTGATGGGGCTGTCAATATCAAAGGATTCGGGATCAGAGCAATCCTCATCTCATCTATTGGACAGCATTACCCTGCAACGACCTGACTTTGGTTCTTCTCTACCAATAATACGACAGAATACGTAGCTTGTATCATGGATTTGAAAATGGCCCTCGATATGGATGTGCATGAACTATTAGTTATGGGAGATTCTGACTTGCTTATCTGGCAAGCCCAAGGCGAATGGGAGACTTGAGATATCAAGCTTATTCCATATAGACAATGTGTGCAAGACCTGAGCAAAAGATTTAGATCCATCGAGTTCAGGTACATTCCTAGGTTTCACAATGAGCTAGCCGATGCTTTGGCTACCTTAGCCTCGATTCTCCCTTATCCAGGAAACACTCATATTGATCCATTGGAAATCCAGGTTCGGAATCAACACGGTTACTGCAATACAATTGAGGCAGAACCAGATGGTGAACCATGGTATCATGACATAAAACGATTCCTGAAAATAAGGGAGTACCTAGAGCATGCCAATGAAGATCAGAAAAAAACTATAAGGTGACTCACTGGTGGTTTCTTCCTGAATAGGGAAATTTTGTACATAAGGACCCAGGTTTAAACTTGCTAAGATGCATAGATTCCATAGAATCTGTCCAGATCATGAGTTAAGTGCATTTGGGGGTATGTGGGCCTCACATGAATGGATATGTTTTGGCAAATAAGATTCTGCGGGCAGGGTATTATTGGCTTACTATGGAGCGAGATTGCTTTGGTTTTGTTTGCCAGTGTCACCAATGCTAGATTCATTGCGACCTGATTCACTGGCCTCCGTCAGAATTACATCCTATGTCCTCTCCTTGGCCTTTCGTTGCTTGGAAAATGGATGTTATTAGGCCAATCGAGTCAAAGATTTCAAATGGGCTTAGATTCATTTTGGTCGCCATTGATTACTTCACCAAATGGGTGGAGGCAGTTACTTTCAAAGCAGTCATCAAGAAAGCAGTGTTAGACTTTGTTCATTCCAACATCATCTATTGCTTTAGTATCCCAAAGACCATTATCATTGACAATCCAGCCAATTTAAATAGTCATCTGATTTAGGAGGTATGCGATCAATTTAAAATTATGCATCGCCATTCTACTCCTTACCATCCAAAAGCCAATGGAGTCGTTGAAGATGCTAACAAGAACATTAAGAACATTCTTAGGAAGGTGATCCAAGGGTCCAGGCAATGGCATGAAAAGTTACCTTTTGCTTTTTTGGGATACCGCACGACTGCTCGCACATCAGTGGGTGCAACTCTTTATCTGCTGGTATATGGAACAGAAGCTGTAATACCGGTCGAAGTCGAAATTCCCTCTCTTCGAATCATTGTGGAATCAAAGATTGAAGACACTGAGTGGGTCAAGATCCTATTAGAACAGCTATTGCTGATTGATGAAAACGGCTAGCAGCAGTGTGTTTTGGTCAGTTATACCAGCAAAGAATGGCGCGTGCTTATAACAAAAAAGTACGCCCACGGTATTTTGAGGTAGGCCATCTCGTTTTGAAATGCATCCTTTCACACCAAGTAGAAGCTAAAGGAAAGTTCATCTCGAATTGGCAAGGACCCTATATTATCAAGAAAGTGTTACCAAAAGGGGCCTTGCACTTGGTAGATGAAGAAGGACTGGTACCACACATGTCTATTAATGCAGATGCAGTCAAAAGATATTATGTTTAATATATACCCACTGCGGAAACGTTCATGCATGATTTTCTCCGATCGAGATAACGAAGGCTATCACTGCTCATTATATCAAATAGGTGTCACCTTTTTGTTAACCCTTTTGAGTTGTATTTGTTGTCTTTATTTTCCCTCTTTTTGGAACATGTGTACTTGTAAAAGCAAAAATGAAAAAAAAACTGAGCCAGTGAACTACGTTCGACCTGATTCCAAAAGGATACGTAGGTAGCCTTACCCTGAATTCAGTCCCATTACAATAAAAAAAATCCATATCCCCAATACTCCATAACTGGGGCAGAAGTTTGTTTTATTTTTCTGGTAATTTTATAAAAGGGTTCCAAAAGTTGTAATTCAGTTCAAAGTTCTTTTCACCTTTCCCGCATTAAAACCTTCTGATCGGTCTTTGAAGAATGCTTAAGTCATCATGCCAAGTGCGTTGGACAACCTGCCACGTGTAGTGTCTTAGTCAAGGGCAACAAAAAAAATAAAAAGTAAAAAATAAACAAAATGAGAGAGTTTTATTGGTGAAAATCCGTAAAGGCACCATAAGGTGACAATGAGTAGAGAAATCAGAGAGGTTAGTTAGCAAAAATCCGCAAAGGGCGCTACTAGATGAATGAGGGTCTTCGATACTCCGACATGAGCACAACCAAGACAGTTTCAAGATGAACATCTGCGACGGATTTTGAGAATTAGATAGCTCAGACGGATTAAGCGTCCAGTTCAAAATGCATGTCATGATTCATTGAAGTCGGCACATACCTCCAGATAAGTCTCCCTATTCCTCTCCCCGGAAAGGGACACCTTTTGTTTAGACATAATTTCTTTTTTCACTTTCAATTGCTTTTCTATTTTTACCTATAATTTTTCTTTGAGTCCTTTTTGGGTCTAATATTGCATCAAAAGCAAAGAAAAGAAATGGCTACAAAACTGACTACAGTTTCTCTGTAATACCAAGCACAATTTGGGGCATATATGACATTGATAAAGGCACAAATCCATCTATGATCTCTTTTGATGAGACGAACAAAGCGTCTTAAAGAAACTGAAAATGTCGCCTAAGCAAGACTTGCTTTGTGGGAAAAGTTAACAAGTAATACATACACGAACTGGTACTGGGTGTAAGACAACTAACTTTGATTTTAAAGGAAATTTGCCTTGCCTTAGGTACAAGGGTTAGCGGTACCATGGACATCCGGATATGAAACAGTCGGGGGCAACATCGGAGAGCCAAGGTCTCCAGGAATCTATACAGAGTATCCAGGCATCTCGGTACCATACTGACAGAATCAGTTCTTCTACAGCAGTGGCGTGACTTCAAGCTACTTAGGGAATGAAGGCCACAAACTGACCACCACTTTGAAAACTCAGAGTTTTTCTTTGTTTGAAGCAGGAACAAAGCAATGCAGAATGGTGATTCTCAAAGGACGAATATCACCAAAGGTAAGTTCCTCAAAATCTCCATTTTATTTTATTTTCAGCATACATCACTACTGTCCATACCTATCATTTTCATAGCTTAACCAAGGCAGAACCTTTTCGCTTAGAGGGATCCAGCTCATATTTCCGGGTAGAAGTACTCTTCTCCCATGCTTTCTTTCGTAGCTTAACCCAGGTAGAACCTTTTCGCCTAGGGGGATCCAGCTCATATCTCCGGGTAGAGTACTCTTCGCCCAAGTTTGTTTTTCATAGGTTAACCCATGTAGAACATATTCGCTTAAGGGGATCCAACTCATATTTCCGGGTTGAAGTACTCTTCGCCTAGACTTATTTTACGTAGTTTAACCTAGGTAGAACCTATTCACTTAGGGGGATCCAGCTAATATTTCTGGGTAGAACTACTCTTCGCCCATGCTTATTTTACGTAGCTTAACCCGGGTAGAGCCTATTTGCGTAGGGGGGATCCAACTCATATTTTTAGGTAGAGGTACTCTTCGCCCAAACTTGTTTTTCATAGCTTAACCCAGGTAGAACCTTTTCTCCTAGGGGGATCCAGCTCATATCTCCGGTTAGAAGTACACTTCGCCCAAGTTTGTTTTTCGTAGTTTAACACCATGTAGAACCTTTTTCGCGCGGGTTGATTCTACTTCCAATAATACAGGGTACCAAGCCCTAGTTACATTTTCCTTTCAGTAATATAGGGTACCAACCCCTAGTTACATTTCCTTTAGTAATACAGAGTACCAACCCCTGGTTACATTCTTTTTTAGTAATACAGGGCGCTAACCCTTGGTTACCTTTTTTTTCCCAGTAATACATGGTACCAACCCCTGGTGACATTTCCTTACCAGTATAGTAGTTTAACACCAAGTAGAACCTTTTTCGCGCGGGTTGATTCTACTTCCAATAATACAGGGTACCAACCCCTAGTTACATTTCCCTTTCAGTAATATAGGGTACCAACCCCTAGTTACATTTCCCCAGTAATACAGGGTACCAACCCCTGGTGACATTTTCTTACCAGTATAGGGTATACCAATCCCTAACTGTGTTTTCCGACATAGGGTCACCATTCCCTAGTTGATGTTATTTTATGCATGGGGTACACCACTCCCTAGTCTCCTTACTTGTATAGAGTACATCAATCCCTAGCTGTATTTTCCAACATATGGTACACCACTCCCTAGTTGAGTGGAGCTGAAATGTAGGGTAAACCACTCCTTAATCTCTATACAAGTGTAGGGTACACCAATCCCTAGTTGTGTTTTTCAACGTAGGGTACACCAATCCCTAGTTGATCTGATCTTAAATGCAGGGTACACCACTCCTTCGTATCTTTGTTAATAAGGGATACACCATTCCCTAGCCACATTTTTTCCAACATAAGGTATACCAATTCTTAGTTGAGACACCATTTAGACAATCATGGTACACCATTCCCAAAGAATCATGTTTTCCCAAGGTACACAAATCCCGACCTTTTATTGTTTTTAATAATGAAGTAATATAGACTTTTTGTTATAATGACTCACGAAATTTTTCTAGTAAAAATTGGGGTAGAAAAATTTTGTTCGTTTGTTTTGGTGTCTGAGCAGGTTATCCTTGAGGCACAGGGTTCGAGATAACCAAAAGAAGAATTTTCAATCCAGAATAAATAAAAGAAAACAAAAAGAAGTGAATCCAAACTGCAGAAGCGGATGAAAGGATGTGGATTGCTCGAGTCATGACTGAAGTCACGAGCATTGCATTTCTCGTTTTGATTAGAAGAAGTCGTAGAAGAATGAACTAGTACCTGAAGCTAGCAAGCATCAAGTTTCAGATGAAAGTCTGTGTGAAGAACCAATCAGAATTAAAGATCAAATTTTAGAAGACTTATAAATAAGAATCTTGTAACTCATAGCTGATAGATTTGTTTAGTTTCTTTTGATTTTGATGTAATAACAGGACCACAGACCGGAGCCTCGACGGAACCTCACTCGACTCTCCAACTCATCATTCCATCACTCTTCTTAAACTACACACAACCTGATTCCCTTATAACCCGGGATATGTAGGCCGTCCAAACCAGGACTCGGTTGCACTCTTTTCTCTTATCTCTCCCATTTTGAATAATGGTATGGCCAAAAATTAGACATATCACTCATCTTTTCTTTGCCTGAAAATTTTTCATATTTCCAAGTAAAGAGGGACATGCTGTGAGCACCTAATTTTTGACCATGCTCGAACTTTTTCGCTCATCTCACCAATACATCACTCCTCACTCTATCTTTCCCGCTCCCATTTTTCCCACGCGTATTTTCACTCTACTTTTCCACTCATTCCCCACTTATTCCCCACTCATGTCCCCCACTTCATTTTCCCACTTTACTGCCTTGTGATGGGGTGGCCTCCGAAGACATACAACTTCGGGCTTGGAACATTGGAGCGAACATCCAACCTTGAGACCTCGGGAACAAATAAAGTTACCTTTTTTTAAGCTTGGGGCGCCTTTCACAATCAACGGCACATCTGGGCTTGGACTTACTTCCAGTCCTTCTCTTTCTTAAATTGTTCCTACTGTCATTTGTACCCGACCAACCGGCTTGTATTCTTGATCTCGGCCAATCATTCCCACGAAATGAACATCATTGCGTACTGGCAGCGGGTTGTTTGTAACATTAGGAGGTTCTTCGCCATTTGTTACCACAATTAACTTTTTCGCGATAAGTCTTTCTGGCTCTTTTCAGAGTCCAACAGTCATCAGTGCTATGCCGCGGGGCCCCTGAATGATATTCACATCTAGCATTTGCCTGAAATTCATACGAATTGGGATGCATATGGTGGGGAGCGATGGGTCCAATCACGCCCATCTGCTTCAGCTTCTGGAATAGACTAGAGTATGATTCAGCCAATGGAGTAAATTTTTCTATCGGCCTCTGATCTCGACCATAATCCTTCCTGGGGCGAGCATTGTAGGTTGCCCAAAAATTTTGTTGTTGAGGTCGGGGGATCCATGGGGTTGGTGCCCATACCTGTTGGTTGGTAGGTCGAGCATTAAACATTGTATACTGTGGTGGGCCCACAGAGTACTGAGGGATTGACGGTGGATAATAATGTTGAGGATAGCTGGATTGCCCATACTAAACTTGCATATAAGGGTGCGATGCCCCTCTTTGAACTTCCCTGGATCCTGAAGTCATCAGAGAACCTTCATCTCTCTTCTTTCTATTTGCCAAGCTTCCTGACCCATTTTGGATTGCTTGGGTTGTGGCTTTGAGAGCAGACTCACTTACAATTCTGCTAGTCTTGAGGCCATTTTCAACCATTTCCCCTATCTTTATTGCTTCTGCAAAAGGCCTACTCATTGCAGACATCATGTTTTGGAAATAATCAGGCTCTTGCGCCTCTAGAAAAACAGTGATCAACTCATGATTATCCATGGGTGGCTTAACTCTAGCCGCTTGCTCCCTCCACTCGATGGCATACTCCCTAAATGTCACGACCCAAACTCCCTCCGTATAACGTCGTGACGGCACCTAGTCGTAAGCATAACAAATTGCGGAAAATAACAAACGAAAGTGAAACTTGGCAACTAACAGTAGTAGATAACTGAATAACTAGCAACAATGCCGCTCGGCATGTACAATAACCAATATCTATAAATACACAGTCTTCCCAAAACTCGGAACATCGTAAGTCACAAGCTACAGAAGGAAAATAGCATCTCTATACACCAGAGTCAAATAAAAGAGGTACATAAGGTANAACCTGATTCCCTTATAACCCGGGATATGTAGGCCGTCCAAACCAGGACTCGGTTGCACTCTTTTCTCTTATCTCTCCCATTTTGAATAATGGTATGGCCAAAAATTAGACATATCACTCATCTTTTCTTTGCCTGAAAATTTTTCATATTTCCAAGTAAAGAGGGACATGCTGTGAGCACCTAATTTTTGACCATGCTCGAACTTTTTCGCTCATCTCACCAATACATCACTCCTCACTCTATCTTTCCCGCTCCCATTTTTCCCACGCGTATTTTCACTCTACTTTTCCACTCATTCCCCACTTATTCCCCACTCATGTCCCCCACTTCATTTTCCCACTTTACTGCCTTGTGATGGGGTGGCCTCCGAAGACATACAACTTCGGGCTTGGAACATTGGAGCGAACATCCAACCTTGAGACCTCGGGAACAAATAAAGTTACCTTTTTTTAAGCTTGGGGCGCCTTTCACAATCAACGGCACATCTGGGCTTGGACTTACTTCCAGTCCTTCTCTTTCTTAAATTGTTCCTACTGTCATTTGTACCCGACCAACCGGCTTGTATTCTTGATCTCGGCCAATCATTCCCACGAAATGAACATCATTGCGTACTGGCAGCGGGTTGTTTGTAACATTAGGAGGTTCTTCGCCATTTGTTACCACAATTAACTTTTTCGCGATAAGTCTTTCTGGCTCTTTTCAGAGTCCAACAGTCATCAGTGCTATGCCGCGGGGCCCCTGAATGATATTCACATCTAGCATTTGCCTGAAATTCATACGAATTGGGATGCATATGGTGGGGAGCGATGGGTCCAATCACGCCCATCTGCTTCAGCTTCTGGAATAGACTAGAGTATGATTCAGCCAATGGAGTAAATTTTTCTATCGGCCTCTGATCTCGACCATAATCCTTCCTGGGGCGAGCATTGTAGGTTGCCCAAAAATTTTGTTGTTGAGGTCGGGGGATCCATGGGGTTGGTGCCCATACCTGTTGGTTGGTAGGTCGAGCATTAAACATTGTATACTGTGGTGGGCCCACAGAGTACTGAGGGATTGACGGTGGATAATAATGTTGAGGATAGCTGGATTGCCCATACTAAACTTGCATATAAGGGTGCGATGCCCCTCTTTGAACTTCCCTGGATCCTGAAGTCATCAGAGAACCTTCATCTCTCTTCTTTCTATTTGCCAAGCTTCCTGACCCATTTTGGATTGCTTGGGTTGTGGCTTTGAGAGCAGACTCACTTACAATTCTGCTAGTCTTGAGGCCATTTTCAACCATTTCCCCTATCTTTATTGCTTCTGCAAAAGGCCTACTCATTGCAGACATCATGTTTTGGAAATAATCAGGCTCTTGCGCCTCTAGAAAAACAGTGATCAACTCATGATTATCCATGGGTGGCTTAACTCTAGCCGCTTGCTCCCTCCACTCGATGGCATACTCCCTAAATGTCACGACCCAAACTCCCTCCGTATAACGTCGTGACGGCACCTAGTCGTAAGCATAACAAATTGCGGAAAATAACAAACGAAAGTGAAACTTGGCAACTAACAGTAGTAGATAACTGAATAACTAGCAACAATGCCGCTCGGCATGTACAATAACCAATATCTATAAATACACAGTCTTCCCAAAACTCGGAACATCGTAAGTCACAAGCTACAGAAGGAAAATAGCATCTCTATACACCAGAGTCAAATAAAAGGAATACAAGAAGTGTTTGACATAGGGGAGAATAGAGTGGACTCCTAGGTCTGCGGACGCAAGCAGATGTACCTTGAAGTTTACGGAACAACAACAAATGCACAACTAATAGCGAGGCTGGTATGATGAACCTGGATCTGCACACAAAAACATGTATAGAAGAATAGCATGAGTACACCACAATGGTACTAAGTAAGTGCCAAGCCTAACCTCGGTCGAGTAGTGAAGAGGTCAGGTCTGGCCCACTTGTAAATAATAAATAAGGCAGGAGAATATATAGTATAATGAGAGACTACAATTTAACAAAAGGAAACACAGCAAGGCAATAGTACAACACACAGGGGTAAATAGCAGGGGATCTCCTGAGATACCGTCTCGTAGTCCCAAAATAAATATACAGGGAGAACTCCCGAGGTACCGCCTCGTAGTCTCAAAAGTAAATATATATGGAGAACTCCCGAGATACCGCCTCGTAGTCTCAAAAGTAAATGTGCAGGGAGAACTCCCAAGGTAACGCCTCATAGTCTCAAAAGTAAATGTGCAGGGAGAACTCCCGAGGAACTGCCTCGTAGTCTCAAAAGTAAATGTGCAGGGAGAACTCCCGAGGAACTGCCTCGTAGTCTCAAAAGTAAACGCACAGCTCAAACCGATAAATACAATAGTTAATTGCAAGATTTCTACAGCTATACTGATAAAGAACAAGGAAAAGCAAGAAATCAACTAGGCATGCTTCACAGAGTTCAAATAAGCAGTTAAAGCACGTAGATAGGCGATATTAGACTAAACAGAATAACTACACATATTAGAATAACTCAATTAAGAATGAAAATAAACTAATACTCATTTAAACAGTATAACTCAAATTAAAGGAAAAACATGTTGCTACTCAGTAAAATAAATCAGGTTTTACAACAAATAGCCCGTGTATGTACTCGTCACCTCACCTACACAGTGATCACATATCACAACAGTACTAAATCCTAAGGGGTTTCCTCCACACAAGGTTAGGCAAGCCACTTACCTCGAACCAAGCTCAATCAATCAGTGACAATGCCTTTTTCACGAATATCCGACTTCGAATGGCCCAAATCTAGACAAAATCAATTACATACCATAAATACAACTATAAGAAACTAATATAATTAATAAAATCAAAGCTAAAGCAAGAAATTAGAAAATCGCCCCAAAAAGCCTTCCCGGACCCACATCTCGGAATCGGGTAAAAGTCACAAAATATGAACACCTATTCACTCACGAGTCCAACCATATAAGAATTACTCGAATCCGACCTCAAATCACCTTTCAAAACTCAAAATTTTAGTCTAGGAAGTTTCTACCATTTTCCCCCAAATCTCCAACTCAAATCCCTAATTAGATGATAAAAATAGTCGAGCCCTCGAACAGCATCTGCGACTGCGACTCTGCATTTTCACTCAATAGGAATTACTCTGCATTATTAATTAGATGATAAAAATAGTCAAATCCCATTTTCACTCAATAGGATGACCTTCCGCATCTACGACTCTGCCCAAGTTGCCGCCCCTTTTCGCTCATGCGGTCAACCCTACGTATCTACGGATGCGCAGATGCGGCTCCCATTTCGCAACTGCGCTCACAGACCAAGCTTGACCAAACCGCACTTGCACTCCTCCGTCCGCACGTGCGATCCCTCACCTGCGGTCTCCCCTACGCAGGTACAAAAGCACCAGAAACCAGAAAATCTTTAGCAACTAGCCTAAGTCCAAATTCAATCTGTTAAGCATCTGAAACACACCCGAGGCCCCTGAGACCTCAACCAAACATACCAACCAATCCTAAAACACCATACGAACTTAGTAGAGCCCTCGAATCACATCAAACAACGCTAAAAACACGAATTACCCTCCAATTAAAACTTAAAGAACTTGAAACTTTAAATTTCTACAACCGATGTTGAAACCTATCAAATCACGTCCGATTGACCTCAAATTTTGCACACAAGTCATAATTGACATTATAGACCTACTCCAACTTCCGGAATCGGAATCCGATCCCGATATCAAAAAGTCCACCACCGGTCAAAATCTCCACAAATTCGACTTTCGCCAATTCAATCCAAAATCGGCTACAGGCCTCCAAAACACAATCCGGACACGCCCCTAATTCCAAAATCACCCAACGGAGCTAAAGGGACCGACAAAACTCCATTTCGGGGTCGTCTTCACACAGTCCCAACTACGGTCAAAATCCTAAGACTTAAGGTTTCGTTTAGGGACTAAGTGTCCCAATTCACTCCGAAACCACAACAACAACCTCCTGGCAAGTCACATAAGCAGAAAAAGATATGGGAAAAGCAGTAAACAGGGGATCGGGACAATAACTCTAAAAACGACTAGCCTGGTCATTACATCCTCCCTCTCTTAAAACAATCGTTCGTCCTCGAACGAGTATAGAGACATACCTGAAGTGGTGAAAAGATGAGGATAACGGTTGCGCATATCATGCTCGGTCTCCCAAGTCGCCTCCTCGACCGGCTGACCCCTACACTGTTCCTTCACGGAAGCAATATTTTTTGACCTCAGCTTTCGAACCTGCCTGTCTAATATAGCCATCGGCTCCTCAACACAAGATAAATCCTTGTCCAACTGGGCTGAGTTGAAATCCAACACATGAAACGGGTCGCCTTGATACTTCCGTAGCATTGAAACATGGAATACTGGATGAATTCCTGCTAGGCTGGGAGGCAAGGCAAGCTCATAAGCAACCTCCCCAACACGTCGCAACACCTCAAATGGGCCGATAAACCTTAGGCTCAGCTTGCCCTTCTTTTTGAACCTCATAAAACCCTTCATAGGTGACACCCGGAGCAAGACCTGTTCCCCAACCATGAATGCAACATCGTGAACCTTTCGATCTGCATAACTCTTCTGTCTGGACTGGGCTGTGCGAAGTCGATCCTAAATAACCTTAACCTTTTCCAAAGCATCCTGAACCAAGTCTGTACCCAATAATCTAGCCTCGACCGGCTTGAACCAACCCACTGGAGACCGACACCGCCTACCATACAGAGCCTCATACGGTTCCATCTGGATGCTTGACTGATAACTGTTGTTGTAGGAAAACTCCGCAAGTGGAAAGAACTGATCCCAAGAACCTCTAAAATCTATCACACACGCACGAAGCATATCCTCTAATATCTGAATTGTGCGCTTGGACTGTCCGTCTGTCTCAGGGTGAAATGATGTGCTCAGCTCCACTCGAGTACCCAACTCATGTTGCATGGCCCTCCAGAACCATGATGTAAACTGCGTACCCCGATCAGAGATGATAGATATCAGTACACCATGAAACCTGACGATCTCGCAGATATAAATTCGAGCCAGTTGCTCGGAAGAATAGGTAGTCATCACAAGAAGGAAATAAGTTGACTTGGTCAGCCTATCCACAATCACCAAAACTGCATCAAACTTCCGCCGGGTCCGTGGAAGTCCAACCACGAAATCCATAGTGATTTGATCCCATTTCTACTCCAGAATGTCTAACTTCTAAAGCAACCCACCTGGATGTTGATGCTCATACTTCACTTGCTGTCAATTTAGACACCGAGTTACATACTCCACTATGTCCTTCTTCATCCTCCTCTACCAGTAATGCTGCCTCAAGTCCTGGTACATCTTCGTGGCACCTGGATGAATGGAGTACCACAAACTGTGAGCCTCATAGAGAATCAACTCACGCAACCCATCTACATTAGGCACACATAGCCTGCGCTGCTTCCACAATGCACCATCATCCTCAATAGTGACCTCCTTAGCATCACCGTGCTGAACCATATCCTTAAGGACAAGCAGATGGGGGTCATCATACTGACGCTCCCTGATACGATTATAAAGAGAAGACCGAGAGACCACACAAGCCAATACTCGACTCGGCTCAGAAATATCCAATCTCACAAACTAACTGGCTAAGACCTGAACATCCAACGCCAATGGCCTCTCTGCTGCTGGTAGATATGCTAAACTCCCCAAACTCTCTGCCCGACGACTCAAAGCATCGGCCACCACATTAGCCTTCCCCGGATGGTTCAAAATAGTGATATCATAGTCCTTAAGTAGCTCCAACCACCTCCACTGACGCAAGTTAAGATCCTTTTGCTTGAAAAGATGCTGCAAACTCCGATGATTGGTGTAAATCTCACAAGGGACATCGTATAAATAGTGCCGCCAAATATTCAAGGCATGAACAATAGCTGCTAACTCCAGGTCATGGACAGGATAGTTTTTTTCATAGACCTTCAGCTGTCTGGACGCGTAGGCAATCACCCTACCGTCCTGCATCAACACTGTGCCGAGACCAGTCTCGGGTGCTGCTCATGATCCTCCTGAGTTCGAGAATACACCAGAATGTCGTCAATAAACACAATGACGAAAGAGTCAAGATAAGGTCAGAACACACTGTGCATCAAGTGCATAAAAGTTGTTGGGGGCATTGGTAAGCCCAAATGACATCACAAGGAACTCGTAGTGACCATACCGATTCTTGAAAGTAGTCTTCGGGATATCTAACTCCCGAATCTTCAACTGACGCTAGATGGAACATAAATCAATCTTGGAAAACACCCAGCACCCTGTAGCTGATCAAATAAATCATCAATATGAGGCAATGGATACCTGTTCTTCACTGTAACTTTGTTCAACTGGAAATAATCAATGCACATATGCATAGAACCATCCTTCTTCTTCACAAACAAGACAGGAGCACCCCAAGGTGACACACTGGGCAGAATAAAGCCCTCATCAAGCAACTTTTGTAACTGCTTCTTCAACTCCTTCAACTTAGGAGGAGCCATACGATATGGAGAAATAGAGATGGGTTGAGTGCCCGGTAATAAATCAATGCCAAAATTAATATCTCTATCGGGCGGCATGCCCGGAAGATCAGCTGAAAACACATCTGAAAAGTCCCTCACTACTGAGACTGACTCAATTGTAGGGGCATCAATACCGATATCTCTCACATAAGCTAGATACATATCACACCCCTTCTCAGTGTGACAGTCTTAGCGTGACAATCAATAATAGCATAATGGGGCGACAAACAGTCCATGCCCAAGATAACATCAAAGTCTACCATACTGAACAATAATAAATTGGCTCTGGTCTCAAAATCACTAAGAGCAATTAAACACGACCGATACACGCGGTCCACAATAAGAGAATCTCCTACACGAGTAGACACATAAACAGGGGAACTCAAGAAGTCCCGAGATACTCCCAAATAGCAAAATAATAGGACACATAGGAATATGTAGATCCTGGATCAAATAATACCGATGTGTCTCTATGATAGACCGGAACAATACCTGTAATGACAAAGTCGGAAGCAACTACCTCTGTACGAGCCGTAAGAGCATAATATCTGGCATGGCCTCCCCCTCTAAGGCGACCTCGACCTCCCCGACCTCCGCCTCGACCTGGCTGAGCAGGTGGGGCGCTAACTGGTGCTGGCATCATAGCCTGAGGACCCGATGGAGCACGTAGTGGCTCAGCAGTCTGTGGAGGTGCACCCCTCCTAAGTCTGGGGCAATCTCTCACCATATGGCGGGTGTTGCCACACTCAAAACAAGCTCTTAGAGAGCATGGATGCTATGACTGGCTCAAGCCAGGTCTGCTGGACTGACCGCTAAAAGCACCCCGTGAAGGAGGCACACTAGACATTGGTGGTGCATAATAAGGCTCATGGGGCCTAGAAGGGGCCTGAATACCACTGGCGGCTGGAAGAGCTGAATGAACGGGGCGACTCCCATAGCCCCTACCATGGCGAACTGCAGCTGGGGCACGAGTACCACTATAAGTGCCAGACTCTCGAGACCTCTTAGCCTCCCTCTCTTCTCTCTCCCGAGCAAGCATACCCTTCAATCTCCTAGCAATACTCACAACCTGCTGGTAAGAAATATCCATATCCAACTCCAGGGCCATGTTAAGCCTGATACTGGGGTGGAGTCCCTCGATAAACCGATGAACCCTCTCTCGAACTATGGCAACCAAGGTTGGTGCATGTCGGGCCAAATCACTGAAATGAATTGCATACTATGACACAGTCATAGCACCCTGGCGCAGCTGCTCAAACTCCGCGTGCCATGCATTCTTAAGGCTCTAAGGGACATACTCTCTCAAACACATGTCCGAGAACTGATTCCATGTAAGTGAATCTGCCTCAGTCGGACTACTCAACTCATAAGCACGCCACCACTGATAGGCTGCTCCTCTAAGATGGAATGTAGTAAAAGAAACCCCACTCTACTCCGCTACACCCATAGTACAGAGAATACAGTGACACTTCTCCAGAAAACCCTAGGCATTCTCTGACGCCAATCCACTGAAGGTAGAAGGGTGGTAATTCTTGTACCTCTAAAGTCTGAGCTGCTCCGTCTCAGAAACTGCTACCCTATCCTTGGGCTGAGCTGGAGCTACTGGCTGCATCGGTAAAATCTACGGAACCTGGTCGACCTAAACCCGCTGCTCTGGAGTACCGGTAACGGGAGTATGTGCTCCTCCCCCGGCCTGAGATGTGGCAGGTGCAAGTGGAATCAATCCAGCATGAGCTAAGGTGCTGAACATGCTCATGAATTGGGCTAGAGTCTCCTGGAGGGCTGGTGCAGCAACAAGTACCTCAGGTGCCTGCCCTCCAGCTGGAGCTACTAGGGGCTCCTCTGTTGCAGCTCGCACGGGTGCTCTCGCTGCACCGCATGGACGTCCTCGGCCTCTACCTTGGCCCCGGCCTCTCGTAGCTCTAGTAGGGGGCACGTGTGCCTGGTTATCAGACCCGCATGTACGTGTCCTCACCATATGTGAGAGAATAGAATACAGAAGTTTAGAATTTCGAAGTCAATAATTTCACACGACAAGGAATCAAGGAAGTGTAATTTTCCTAACAGTTCTATAGCCTCCCGAAGATAAATATAGACGTCTTTGTACCGATCCGCGAGACTTTACTAAACTTGCTTGTGACTCACGACACCTATGAACCTAAAACTCTTATACCAACTTATCACGACCCAAACTCCCTCTGTATAACGTCGTGATGGAACCTAGTCCTTACGACTAGGTAAGCATAACAAATTGCAGAAAATAACAAAATGAAAGTAAAACTTGGCAACTAACAGCAGTGGATAACTAAATAACTAGTAACAATGTCGCTCGTCATGTATAATAACCAATACTCTATAAATACACAGTCTTCCCAAAACCTGGAACATCGTAAGTCACAAGTTATAGAAGAAAAGTAACATCTCTATACACCAGAATCTAATAAAAGAAATATAGGAAGTGTTTGACAATGGGGAGGATAGAGGGGGACTCCTAGGTTTGTGGACGCGAACAGATGTACCTTGAAGTCTCCGGAAAAGCAGCAAATGCACAACTAATAGTGAGGCTGGTATGATGAACCTGGATCTGCATACGAAAACATGTACAGAAGAATAACATGAGTACACCACAAGGGTACCCAATAAGTGCCAAGCATAACCTTGGTCGATTAGTGACGAGGTCAGGTCAGGCCCACTGGTAAATAATAAATAAGGTAGGAGAATATACAGTGTAATGAGAGACTAGAATTTAACAAAAAGAAATACAGCAAGGCAATAGTACAACACACAGTGGTAAACAGCAGGGGATCTCCTGAGATACCGTCTTGTAGTCCCAAAATAAATATAGAGGGAGAACTCCCGAGGTACCGCCTCGTAGTCTCAAAAGTAAATATATAGGGAGAAATCCCGAGGTACCGCCTCGTAGTCTCAAAAGTAAATATGCAGGGTGAATTCCCGAGGTATCGCCTCGTAGTCTCAAAAGTAAATATGCAAGAAGAACTCCCGAAGTACCGCCTCGTAGTCTCAAAAATAAATATGCAGGGAGAACTCCCGAGGAACCGCCTCGTAGTCTCAAAAGTAAACACACAACTCAAACCGATAAATACAACAGTTAACAGCAAGATTTCTACAGCTATACTGATAAAGAACAAGGAAAAGCAGAAAATCAACTAGGCATGCTTCATAGAGTTTAAATAAGCAGTTAAAGCACGTAGACATGCGATATTAGACTAAACAGGATAACTACACATATTGGAATAGCTCAATTAAGAAAGAAAACAGACTAATACTCATTTAAATGGTATAACTCAAATTAAAGGAAAAACAGGTTGCTACTTAGTAAAATAAATTGGGTTTTAAGAAAAAATAGCCAGTGTACGTACTCGTCACCTCACGTACACGGCACTCACATATCAAAACAGTACCAAATTCTAAGGGGATTTCCCCCACATAAGGTTAGGCAAGCCACTTACCTCGAACCAAGCTCAATCAATCGGTAATAATGCCTTTTCTACGAATATCCGACTCCAAATGGCCCAAATCTATCCAAAATCAATTACATACCATAAATACAACTGTAAGAAACTAATCTAATTAATGAAATCAAAGCTAAAGCAAGAAATTAGAAAATAGCCCCAAAAGGCCTCCCCGAGCCCACGTCTCGGAATCAGGTAAAAGTCACAAAATATGAACACCCATTCACTCATGAGTCCAACCATATAAGAATTACTCTAATCCAACCTCAAATCGCCTTTCAAAACTCAAAATTTTAGTCTAGGAAGTTTCTACCATTTCCCCCCAAATTTTCAACTCAAATCCCTAATTAGATGATAAAAATAGTAATAGATTCATGAAATATAGTCCAATCCGGGTTAGAATCACTTGCCCCAACAATTTCCTTGAATACCCTCGAACATTCGCCTCACACCGAGCTCTCAAAGTCCCAAAAATTGAAAATGGAAATCAAACCCTTGAACTTGACCTTTTTCTGTCCAGTGATTCTGCATCTACGGACTACCAGTCGCACCTGCGACGCCGCACCTGCGGAATTTTCATCGCAGGTGCGGAGATGGCTTAAGGTTCAAAGATCCGCTTCTGCGGACCAGGGCACATACTTGTGGGCCCGCTTCTGCGGATAACCTTCCGCATCTGCATCTCTGCCCAGGCCGTCCCTTTTCGCTCCTACGGTCAATCCTCCGCATTTGCGGATGCACAGATGCGGCTCCCATTTCGCACCTGCGCTCACATACCAAGCTTGACCAAACCGCACTTGCTCTCCTCCTTCCACACGTGAGATCCCGCACATGCGGTCTCCTCTCCGCATGTGCCAAAACACCAGAAACCAAAAAATCTTCAGCAACTAGCCTAAGTCCAAATTCAATCCGTTAAGCATCTAAAACACACCTAGGCCCTCGAGACCTCAACCAAATATACCAACCAGTCCTAAAATACCATACAAACTTAGTTGAGCCCTCGAATCACATCAAACAATGCTAAAAACATGAATCACCTTCTGATTCAAACTTAATGAACTTGAAACTTAATTTCTACAACCAAGGCCGAAACCTATCAAAATCACGTCCGATTGAAATCAAATTTTGCACACAAGTCATAATTAATATTATGGACCTACTCCAACTTCCGGAATCGGAATCTGACCCGGATATCAAAACGTTCACTACCGGTCAAAATGTTCAAAAATTCGACTTTCGCCAATTCAAGCCAAAATCTGTTACAGACCTCCTAAACTCAATCCGGACACGCCCCTAAGTCCAAAATCACCCAAAAGAGCTAACGGGACCGACGAAACTCCATTCCAAAATCGTCTTCACACAGTCCCGACTATGGTCAAAATCTTAAAAGACTTAAGCTTTTGTTCATACTACGATGAAAGTAGTAAACAGGGGATCAGGACTATAACTCTTAAAACGACCGGCCGGGTCATTACACTAAAGCTTTCCGTCGGCTTTTTCTTATATTGGACAGGGAATTGCGATCGGTACAATATCAATGTTGTACTGGAATTGTTTGACGAAGGACTGGGCCTTGTCGTCCCAGACATTCCAGTGAGAGATATCTTGGTCAATGAACCATTCAGAGGCTACCCCAACAAGACTTTCCCCAAAATAAGCCATCAACAATTCTTCTTTTCCACTTGCATCCCTCAGCTTGTCGCAATACCTTTTCAAGTGGGCGATAGGGTCGCCGTGTCCATCAAACTTCTCAAATTTTGGGGTCTTGAACCCTGGTGGCAAATGGATGTGAGGAACATGCATAGATCACTGAACGAAACACTTTTGCGACCACCTAGTCCTTGTATGTTCTTTATGTTTTGTTCAAGAATTTTCATTTTCCTGGCCATCTCATTTGGCTCACCTGTCTTGGCAGACTTTTCATTTTCTATTGGTGACTCGTACTGAGGAGTCTGATTGTATGGAGCCGAGACCCTGAAAGCCATATTTGGAGAGTAGTATTGGTCATCATAAGCCTGAGGTGGTGGCTCATTGTTTGGCCTCGTCACGGGAGGTGGTGGCAGGATTGTATATACCGATGCGCCAAACACGATGAGAGTGGTGTTCCTAACCGGTGCGACTGGAGGTCGCATATTAGAGGTACCAGGGGAAGCATGGAGGCTGTAGTTTGGCACATACCCTGGTGGTAGAATATGATTGCTCACTGCATGGAGCGGTGGTTGAGTAGCCTGGGGTACGGTGGAAGTTCCCTCTGAGGGACCCTGGGGTAGAGGCTGACCGAAAACCCAAGCTTGATATACATCAGACAGTTGATGTCTCAATTTTTTTATTTCCTCTGACTCTTGCTCAACTGACTGACCCTGGGGATTATCACTGACCAACTCGATTTCATCACTATTATCCATTACTACCGTTCCATTTGATCTGGTGAAGTAATGATGTATTTTCAGTTTCACCACAAACCAACCACCTTAAGATTACTATATAAGAGACAACAAACGTGTTAGGATTAGGCATTTTATAGATATGAATCACACGTAATATTCCATGCTCCTAACATCATCACCATTTCTAACATGCTTTTGGAAGGCTTCATGTTTCATTCCGTCTTACCAGGTTGCTTCTTATTGATGCTCTATTTTCTTCTCTCTGTTTTTTCTTTTTACTCGCGCCTCATTATTATCCCTCATCTTAGAATCGTTGAAAAGTATTTTGATCGAACCTTTTGTGGGTTGCCTATGTATCATGTCGCCGCACGAATCAGATCATTATGTAGTTCAGGGTAATAAATGCAAAATGAAAGAAAATATTTTGGGATTTTTTTAAAAATTTTCATTAATAAAATCTTTTTGGTTTTTTCTATTACAAAGACTCGAAGGTACTGATGACTAAAAAAAGGGAAACATACAGACTCAAAACAAAATAACAAACAAACTCGACATGCACGAAAGGACAAATAAACGTGAGAAAAAGTAAAATACAGATTCAACAGCCGAAAAATCAAGAATACAGAAGGGCCTCAAGTGCTATTCCGGGGGCCCGCGGGACATCAGTCGGTCTCGGCGCGGGCCTGCTAGCAATATCTTCCTAGAGGAGCTCTAGATTGGCCATCACCTGGCAAGCAGAGGACATCACTGAAGCGAAAAACATAGATCTTGTCATACCCTCACATTCATGGCATTTCATTGCAGTGCAATCAGCTATTTCTTTGGTTATTATTCTAATGACACCCTTTTCTTGGAGCAAGCGTCCGATTTACTGTGCACGGGCTTCTAGCACCTGCATGGCTGTGTTGTTTTGGTCTTGCAACTGCAACACGCTCTCTTCTAATTGGTAAATCAGTGCATATCAATGTTCTCTTTCTGTTTTGAAGTCCTTTGTCTACTGAACCATTTCATTTTCAAGGGTGGCCAGCTTTTTCTTTAAAATCGTGACTTCTTTATCATATCTCTGCTTTAACTGGTGGGATGACCTTGCCCGTTCGTTAGCACATTTTTCTAACTTTGCTCGAGCTTTTGCCATATCTTCCTCGGCCTTTGTCAGGTAGGCTGCATAATCGTGCACTTTTCGTCTTAAGTTGCCCATGATCTTTTCATCCCTCTCACTCCTCACAGGCGTTCCAATAGCTATCCTCATTTCCCGGAGTTGGGCTCGGAGCGCCTCGTTCTCACTAGTCAACCTTTTCTTTTCATCTTCAGCTTCTTGCGCCTGTAAGTCATTCTCAAATGTGAGGCTTCTCACCTTTTCTTCTAGGGCATGAATGGTTGCTTGATATCCCTTCTCCTTTTCTCCCCAGGCCAACCGTTCTCGGATTTTCTCATCAAAAGCCTGAATATGAGGCCTTTTGGCGGGCCTTTCGGGTTCAGGCTCTGGCTCATCATCAACGCGAGACCTTTTCTCGAACCATATAGCATAACCTGGGTCTACCTCACCTCTCGCGGGATATGGAACCTGGGTATCATCTTTCAAGTACCGGCAACCATTCCAAATTTATTGGATTAATCGGGGAGTGGACCTTCTAGGTGTAGCTCAATGACTTGGGCACTCAAATCTTTATCTCCGGGCACCACTTGGTACCTTCCCAACTGTCTAAGAAATCTCTGCGGTACATACAGTTGGACACTTCTCAAACCAATCAACAACAAATAGTATTTGGTAGCCGTCATGTGTATGACTTCTCTTACCGGGAGCCATCCCAAAGTTCATTCAATTTGACTTACCTTTAAAGATCTCAGATGGGGTATCCGGGCTTCAACCCCTTTCGGAGAATTGTAATCTTTTATCCTTTCCTCGTAACCTTCGATGAAGTTGTTCTTATTCAGGTCGTAACTCCTGAATTTGGGGTGATGGCGGAGATGCTCAATCAACCACATTTGTAACAGAATATTGCACCCTTCGAAGAACTTTGCCCCGGATTTACACAATGTCAAAGCTCGATAAATGTCTGACAATATAATTGGAGCAAGCGTGTGATCTTCTTTGGTAGTGAGGACTTGCGCAATTTGGGCCATGCGGATGTCAATTGCCCGTTCTTCATTTGGGAAGACCATGATTCCCAGAAACGCCGCTATAAAAGCAAAGCGACGATGAATTTGCCAGGTGTCCTTGTTTTACTTGTTGTTTAGGCCCTTTTCATGTATTTCAAACCCATTTGAGTGCCCATACCTAGAATACATGAAGTAAAAGGAACAACATCCTTTGTTTATATTATTTTTTCTAATTTGCTTACTGATATTCAGGAGATCAAAGAATCAAGGAACACAGAGAGACCTTGGGCATATAAGTTGTTCATTTTTCAAATCCTGATCGAAATCAGAATATCCGGCTATTTCCTCCAAAGAGGGAGTAAGCTCAAAATCCGAGAAGCGAAAGACGTTGTGGACGGGATCCCAAAAGGTTACCAAGGACTTAATCAGATCATCCTGCGGTTTGACTTTCATAATATATGTAAGAGCACCCAAATGCTTTGTTACCCAGTCCTGACCATCTTTATCCAAGTCGTACTACCACATTTGAAGCTGCAATGGAGCATGCTCTACAACAGTTAATGGCGGGTTCTGGACAGTATTCATTTTGTACCTATGAATGGTTAGGGTTAGGGTTGACTCTAGTTCAAAAGACAAACCAGTGGACTCTTTTTGCAAAACATGTTTTCAATTTTCTAAGGAAAAATCAAAGGATGGTAGCTATTTATGCAATATTAGCAAAAGATGGCTATTTTTGCAACAATGGCCCCCGCACACTTTCAAATAAAGTTTGAGGCCGGGGAAGGTCACTTCATGGAAAAAGTGATGACCCATTGACAAACATGTTCGTTCTTTGCGAGAATAACCCTTCGACAATTTTGAAGATGTTCTAAGGCTATTCCGGCAAAAACGGCTCGGGATGTAACCGAAGCTGGGTAGGCTTACTCATTTGACTAAAGCACCGGACACATTTTATTATTTTTTGGTTATTTTTGCAAAAATAAGGCTGAACCCTATGTAGGTTACCTACATATCTCACATCCGGTGAGAATCAGACCTGCGTAGTTCGGTCAGTTTTGACACAACCAGGAAAACATGCTTTTGAAGATATTGACTCATTTGGAAATGACTTTCTCTTTTTTTTCAAAATTTTCGGCAGAGTTTCGGGACTTTTCCAAATACCGGAGTTTTTAGAACCGGACAAATTTCTCTCTCCTACCTCACTCTTGATTTTTCTTTTGATTTTCTTTCCCTGGCCGATCAACATACAAGACGATACAAATAAATACACAAATAGCACGTAAGATGCATCAAGATGGTCCTTTATTTCGGGTACACCTGTCCTAGACGGACCCAACCCATGTGTTGCGTCCCTAAAGTCAAATGCATGTGATGCAAACAAAAGTTCCTACTAGGAATCCGGCATGAGACTATGTTATTCTAAGTTTAAAAACCTAGGGGTGTGTTCTAGACATGGCTTACCCAAGCGGACAGCTCGAACCGAGGTGGGGGCAATGTACCGGGAGCATGAAAGTCTACCCGGCCTAGTTGCTGATTCAGCCTTGTTCTATTTGGTACGACCTCTAACAGAAAAGTGGACTACGAGTACGTGTGCACCATATTTTTAGAAGACTCGGAAAAGAGGCGTAAGAAGACAGTTTAATACAGTTCAAATAATATCAAAGCGGTAAATGAGCGGCAATTAGCACATTAGGCTCTCAAACACAATAATAGCAACAATCAAGAAAGCCAAGTATAGATTATATTACAAGCCCAAATTCTAAATCCTGAACCAGAGATTTTAGGTTCGAATCCCCAGCAGAGTCGCCAGAGCTATCACACCTCCTTTTTTCCGAGGAGATAGGGAGTTTTTCCAATTAAAGTGACATTATTCGAAATGGGATTATCTATTTAATTAGAGTTGCCACTTGCATTAATTATTATGGTGTCCCAAGTCACCGATTTATTTTAAAATCCCAAATCGAGAAAATTGACTCTATTTATGGTATGCGAACACATGAGACCGGATAAGGAATTCTATTAATCCGGGAGAAAGTCTGAGGCACTTCCGGATTCCGTAATTTTAGCACGGTCGCTTTAATCACACCTGGCTTAATTAATTATTTAATTACGTATTTTTAAAACCTATGTGCGTTTTAACTTTTAATGCTTTTAATTATGGCGTTATGGATTTATCTTTGAAACAGATCGCATGTGTGTAAATCCGCTTTATTTAGTGCGCTAAAATCATGTCACGCATACGTGTACACAATTAATCGCACTTTATTGGTTATTAAGATTGTTTTTGCCAAATTCGTATGAACGCGTACTTTGATTTATTTTAGAATCATAATTATGTCGCGTGAACGTGCACATAATCACGATGATTGATTAGTTAACACGAGCCTAAAGCATACTAGCGTATTCAGAGTTCCATTTATTTGTATATTTTATTATTATTATTTTTACTTATTACAACGAATCTTGAATTAGATCCTAACTCATCTCGTTCCCTCACAATTTTTTTTATCACTCTTTTTATTTCTTGCAACGGTTTTGAGTTAATTCGTAACCAAGATCTCTTCCTCACTTATCATTATTTTTTTTTACTAATAGGCATTAATTAAAAAAAATGTCTAGGCCTAATTAATATATTCCCCGGGAACCTTATTTCAACGTATGTAAAGATATCCCAATTTTAATACAAATATTTAAATATGGCACATATAAATAATAAAGAAGACAAAAGCTAGGAAATAACTATTTTTGCATTATACTAATTGCAGCTTTGAGATAGAACTAAATTTACACCAATGTGCAGTTCGTCAAAATGTAACATCATTCCAACTATAAAGTATTTATCAAACTCAAAATTAATTTCCTCAGATGCTCTAAACATATTAATATTATTATATTTTTATTTAGAGAAACAAGAAAAAGATATTGACTAACTATAACACTGTGACTTTAAAGTCTTTAAAAATAAAATATGACTAAGAGAAACACAATTAGCAGGGAAGATAAATCTAAAATGATGAAGCTTTCCTAGTGATATGCTTCAATTTAAACAAAACCTACTTTACAATAAATTATTATTTTTTAATCTAGAAACTTTAAAGAAGTACTTATGCAAATATTCATCACTGGAACTTAATAATATAAAATAAAATAAAAAGAATTAGCCATCATATTATTTATATAAATAACTTGTAAAATTTACAATTACAACCATTTAATATATAAGAACATGGATACTAATTTTATCGATAAAGAAAGACTAAAAAAATTTCAGCAACTCAAACAGTGGGACTAAGAGAGGCTTAAGGGAATTAAACGAACATATCTCATACTAAAACAAATGAAGATCAACATTTTAGGTTCAAACATTTCTGGAAACAAAAGAAACTAATGAATTTTATTTTTACTCATGCTCTTTACTAGAACTAAAAACTCTTTTTCTAATAATTCCGCTATTCAATATAATCATTTAAACAACTTAAATCAATCAAATTAGATTTAGTAACATAAGATCCATAAACGTAGGAATCTGGAACATAAAATTTAACATATTTCATACAAGTTCGTCAACAAAACTTTAGTTCATAATACTAAAAATATTAGAATAGGCAAGAAAACGTAGTACTTCACCTTGAATAAGCAAGATCTTTTTAGTAGATGTAATGGAAATTCACTGCAAGTACAACTTCAATTCCGAAAAATCACACAGATGAATAGAAACTTGAGAACCGCGACCGGAAGCAACAAACATCAACAAACTCGAATAAAAAAACTTCACTCAAGAACTCTAATTTTTTTTTTACCAATAATAAAAGTATCCAGAATATATTTCACCCTGAAAAATGCTTTCCTTTTTCTTTCAATTTTTCGTTCCTCTTTTCTTGATTTGTGAAATGTCTCCTATAGAGATATGTGTGTGTGTGTTGTCCATTTATTTTTGGAAGTGGGGATATAGGGGAGTATTTTATGAGAGGAGAGCGGGGACAAAGAGTATGAAAGTAAAGTGGAAAAGTGAAGTGGGGACATGAAAAAGTAGAGTGGGGATACGCGTGGGGGGAAATGAGAGCGGGAAAGATGGAGTGGGAAGTGGGGTATAGGTGAGATGAGTGAACAAAATTCAGGCATGGTCAAATATTAGGTTCTCAGAGTAGACTATTAAAAATATTACGTATTTTCTAATAAAGCCTACTAATAAAAATAACGAAAAAGTTACAATATCAAGATTAAACCTAAAAGATAATAAATACAAAAAGGTAAAAAAAACTCGAGTGTTGTATACAAATTAGGTGCTCACATATGGTAACTAATTTTATTTTTTGAAACAAAAAATCTCTTAAAGTAGAACAAGTGGTATCAGAGCCATCAAATTCAATGAAAGATCTGATACCCATATCATCTCCAAAACGGAATCATCTGAAAAATTCCATCTCTTTCTCTTCTACTTATTTTCTACAACTCAAAAATATTATGTTCTTGTGGGATATTCGAGTTAAGTGCTGAAACTCGAATTTCAGAGGCTTTGTAAAATCCTGGAGAAATTCTAATATTATTCTTGCAGCAACATAATGGGAAGTTTAAATTCCTTTAGGACAGTGATTACATTATCGAAGCCACATATTTCATCTAATTATTTATTTTATTTTGACAGTTGTTTAGCGAAACTAATGACAGTTTGAGCTGTTATTTCTGGGTCATCTTGGTGCTGTTTTAGCTGCATTTTCAGGATGTTTTTGATTGATTTCGTGGTTGAATTTTGCTAGAGTTCAGAGGTGGTTTCAGGTGTCTTTTTTGGGTTATTTTAAGGTGGAGAGAGTTGGTTTTTTGCTGATTTTTATGACTGTTTTTCAGCTGATTTTGGGTTTAGTTCGGGTGACGTTATGGGTCGGCTTGGAGCTGAATTGTAGAGCATTTTTCAGCTATTTTTTGCTGGAATTCGGACTTTTTTAGGAGAGTTTTTGGCTGGGTTTTAATAGGATTTGTAAATAAAGTTTTTGCTAGAATTTTAGTGGGATTTGTGGATGAATATTTTTGCTGAAATTTTAGGAAAATTTGTGGGTGAAGTTTTGACTGAAATTTTAGTGGGTGTATAAATAATAAAAATGCAGAGAGGAAGAGTATATGAAGATGGTGACAGGATAAGGGAATAGTGAAAGGGGGATGGGATGTGACAAGTGAATAATGTAGTGAGTGGGTGATGTGACAAAGAAATAGTATATTGAATAGGGTGATATGATAAAGAAATAGTATAAAGAAGGTATAAAGTAATTTTATTAGATTTGATCTGTTGTTAAAAATAAAATAAAAAATTTTGGACCTCTAAGTATTAGACTGTGTTAAAAATATTACGTATTTTCTAATAAGGCCTACTAATAAAAATAAAATAAAAGTTAAAATATCAAGATTAAACCTAAAACATATTAAATAACAAAAGGTAAAAAACTCGAGTGTTGTAAAAAAATTAGGTGCTCTCATATGATGACTTATTTTATATTTTGAAAAAATAATTTCTTAAAGTAGAACAAGTGGTATCAGAGCTAGCAAGTTTAATGAAAGATCTGATACTCATATCATCTCCAAAACAAAATTATCTGAAAGCTTACATCTTCTTCTCTTCTACGTATTTTTACAACTCACAAATATTCTGTTCTTGTGGGAAATTAGAGTAAATTACTGAAACTCAAATTTCAGAGACTTTGTAAAATCCCGAGAAAGTCTGCTATTATCCTGGTAGCAACATAGTGGGAAAAGTAAATTTCTTAAGGACACTATCGAAGACAGATTATTTCATCCAATTATTTTTCTAACAATTTTTACGGCGGTTTGAGCTGTTATTTCTGGGTTGTTTTGGTATTGTTTTAGCAGCGTTTTCGATTGTTTTTGGTTGATTTTGTGGATGTATTTTGCTAAAGTTCAGAGGTGGTTTCAGCTATGCTTTTTGGGGTTGTTTTAAGGTGGAGAGAGCTGGGTTTGAGCTGATTTTTGTGCTATTTTTCAGCCGATCTTGGATTTTGTTCGGGTGACGTTTTGGGTCGGTTTGGAGCTGGACTTTGGAGTATTTTTCAGCTGCTTTTTGCTGGGTTTGAGGGGCTATTTTTCAGCTATTGTTTTACTGAAATTCAGACTATTTTTGGGGAGTTTTTGGTTGGGTTTTAATATGACTTGTGAATAAAGTTTTTGCTGGAATTTTAGTGGGATTTGTGGATGAAGTTTTGGCTGAAATTTTAGTAAAATTTGTGGGTGGAGTTTTGACTGAAATTTTAGTGGGTATATAAATAATAAAAATACAGAGAGCAAAAGTGTAAGAAGATGGTGATGGGACAAGGGAATAGTGAAGGGGGATGATATATGACAAGTAAATAATGTAGTGAGTGGGTGATGATATAAAGAAATAGTATAATGAAGGTATAAGGTAATTTTATTAGATTTGATCTGTGCTTAAAAATAAATTTTTCCAGACTTCTAAGTAGTAGACTGTGTTAAAAATATTACGTATTCTCTAATAAAGCCTACTAATAAAATACCGTAAAAGTTAAAATATCAAGATTAAACCTAAAAAATATTAAATATTAAAAAGTATAAAACTCGAGTTTTGTAAAAAATTAGGTACTCACATATGGTGACTTATTTTATTTTTTGAAAAAACATCTCTTAGAGTAGAACAAGTGGTATCATAGCCATCAAGTTCAATGAAAACTCGATTTTTCTAAAACTTTGACTTCAAACTTTGAATCATTTCTCATATATACAGCCTTAATCCAGGTGAAAATCGACAAAACTCTATAAAATCTTCTTTATCACGGCTCACATAGTCGGTGGCCCCTGAATCTACAATCCACACAATATAAGATTCAGTTAGTAAAATAGTGCTAGAAACATATATATCACTTAGAGATACATTTTGAAATACTACCTTTTTTGGCTCAGTGCACTCACTAGAAAAATGACATGGAACTTGGCAATTGTAGCACTTCATCTTACTCTTGCCTTTCTTCTTGTAGAACAGTTCTTCTTTCTGGGAATTTGGCTTGTTTCTTTTATTGGAGAATCCTTGTCCGATCTCTTTACCCTTTTCATTATTTTTTACTTTTTCTTACGCTTGAAGTTTGATCTCTTTGTACCACTTAATTCTGCTACAAAGACACTAGATACAACTTTAGCAACACCAAGCCGCGCATCTTCAAGCTCCACATGACATGCAACATCAGCCAAAGTTTTGATATTATCATTACGGGTCAAGTTAACCTTCGAATGTTTCAAATTATTGGGAAGAGACCGGATCAATGCATGAACCTGCTGCTCATCAGAGAGAATATATAACGATCCGGCCAGTCGTTTTGAGAGTTATAGCCCTGATCCCATGTTTATTATTTTCCCCGTATCTCTTTATGCTTATGTGACTTGCCGGGAGGCTTTGGTTGTGTTTCGGATTATTTTGGGACACTTAGTCCCTAAACGAAAGCTTAAGTCTTAGAATTTTTGACTGTAGTTGGAACTATATGAAGACGACTCCGGAATAGAGTTTCGTCGGTTCCGTTAGCTCCATTGGATAATTCTGGACTTAGGAGCATGTCCGCAATTGGAGATACATAGCTGATTTAGGCTTGAATTGGCGAAAGTCGAATTTTTGGAGATTTTGACCGGTAGTGGACTTTTTGATATCGGGGTCGGATCCAATTATGGAAGTTGGAATAGGTCCGTAAGGCTGAATATGACTCGTGTGCAAAATTTGAGATCAATCGGACGTGGTTTGATAGGTTTCGACATCAGTTTTAGAAGTTTGAAGTTTCAAAATTCATTAAGTTTGAATCGGAGGGTGATTTGTGTTTTTAGCATTGTTTGATGTGATTTGAGGGATCGAATAAGTTCGTATGATGTTTTAGGACTTGTTGGTATGTTTGGTTGAGGTCCCGGGGGCTTCGGGTTGATTTCGAGTGGTTGACGGATCATTTAGAAATGTGTTGGATTGGTTGAAGTTGTTGCACCTGGTGTAATCGCACCTCTGCATTTTGGGCCGCAGAAGCGACTATCGAGCCACATAAGCGATTACGGACCTGCCCAACCGGGACCGCAGAAGCTGTCAGAGAGAAGCGGACTCGCAAGAGCAGTGAAAAGAACGCAGAAGCGGACGCGCAGGTGCAACCACCTCATCGCATAAGTGAGCCCAACCCTCTTAGTCATTTCCTCGGGAGATCCCATGTTGTTTACCCTTGTGTGTTGTATTGATGCCTTGCTGTGTTTCTTTTTGTTAAATTCTAGTCTCTTATTATACTGTATATTCTCCTATCTTATTTATTATTTACAAGTGGGTCTGACCTGACCTCATCACTATTCGACCGAAGTTAGGCTTGGCACTTACTGGATACCATTGTGGTGTACTCGTGCTACTCTTCTACACATATTTTTGTGTGCAGATCCAGGTTCACCATACCAGCCTCGCTATTAGTTGTGCATTTACTGCTATTTCGGAGACTTCAAGGTGCATCTGCTCGCGTCCGCAGACCTAGGAGTCCCCCTCTATCCTCCCCTATGTCAAACACTTATTGTATTTCTTTTATTAGACTCTGGTGTATATAGATGCTATTTTTTCTTTTTTTAGCTTATGACTTACGATGTTCCGGATTTTGGAAAGACTATGTATTTATAGAGAATTGGTTATTGTACATGACGAGCGGTATTGTTACTAGTTATTCAGTTATCCACTGCTGTTAGTTGCCAAGTTTTACTTTTGTTTTGTTATTTTCCGTAATTTATTAGGCTTACATAGTCATAGGGACTAGGTGTCGTCACGACGTTATACAGAGAGAGTTTGGGTTGTGACAGAACATGACCAGCACTTTTGAGTTGAGCAATCATATTTGACATCACCCTAAGATGTTGCCTGACACTGTGATCATGACGCTTTTTGCACATGTCAAACTTGATTGTCAGCTCTCTATGGCGAGTCACAGTTGTACCGCCATATGCCTTTTTAGTGCCCACATGGCTTGAGAAGTAGTATATTACTCACATTCGTGGATGAGATCACCAGTAACTGAACTTACAATAATTTCACATGGGGTGAAATATTTTTTTCCAAATATTGTAAGTTTTCAGATCCCTCATATGTTGAGCAGTGTTACCCTCCTCTGGGTGATCATAACATGGTTAAAACGTTTAAGAGCATTTTGCTATTCGAGTACATACCACATTTTACAATTCCAGATGTCGTAATTTTCATCATTCAGTTTATCACTCTTGTTCAAGTCAACAATGATACTTTTTGATGCCAGTTTGTTATTAGAGACAATATTACAAGTTTTACTTATTAATATATACTTCAGTCAATTTATGCATGTGATTACATACTCAAGCAACTTAATTATAATATTAATTTTAAATTTAGTATAGAATCGAAAGGTCACTACGTTTTCATTCATCATCTATATCTAAATATTTTAATTAATATAAAATTTATTTCTCAGTGTGTGTTTCATTTCAAGTCTCAATCCATTATAAAATAAAATAATAAATTATATATCTAATTGGTGAGACAAACAATAAAAATTAAATTCCATTAAAATAAAATACATAATAACAATTTACATATTTGCTAGGACATATAAATACTAATAGAATACTAACTCTTGCACATATTCGCTAAATAGTGCACTCACCCAAATATCATGACAAATATCACTTAAAACTTCACCCTAAGGCTATCGAAGAGAGTCTGCTAAAATAGCTAACGTTTCCCAATCAGTAATCTCAATGTAATTAAACAATTAAGTCTTTTTAACTGAAAAAAGGTGTACATGTTCAGGAATGAAAGCATCAAGACCCATTTTGAATTTCTTAAACTCCCTAAATTTCTTTTCCTTCCGTTCGGTCAACCCTTCGATCCCTTAACTCATTTTGCCTCGCCCTTGGAACACTCCTGATGACTTCAGACTTCGAATCCGAATCATTACAGAAATAAATCATGTCATGACGCATCCTTTTACGTTGTCCCCTTGCTCGAATTCGAGAACTCCCACTTAGAGTAATTCGAGTTTGTTCTCGTCCAGCCATATCTAAAATAGGAACATGATAACAATAAGAATGATAACTATCATTCAATATGAAAACAAATATCATAATCAACTCATATAAGAATATCAATAGGGGGATTATGACTAAACTAATTTCATACTAAGAATGCGGTGAAGTTCTTGTAATCATTACTTTAAATAAGTAACAATTCATATTCTAGTTTTCAATAAGCATTCACTATCTCAAAATCTTATCCCAAAATAAAAAATTATGTATATTTTTACCTTGTCTTCTTTGAACAATATCAACCAAACCAAAAAAAAATAATAAAGACGATTATTTACAAATACTACCATTTTGGTGTCTACATAGAACAATCTGATATTGGTCGAATGTTATGTTTCTGTTTTTGTCGTCAACAAACAAGAAAATATTCCAAAGTTCTGAAAGAATATAATTTAGTATTAGCCTTTCGGCGTTATTCAGAAAATGATGGTCAAAGAACACCCACATAGTCAAATATACTTTATAAAAATTTATAATTAATGTGGGGTCTAAACTTTAACCTAACATTATTCTCAAATTTAATGTTGAAAATTCTATCAAACCCAAAAGAATTTCAGAACAACATCAAAGTAAGTTTTCTGTTACCACTAGTATATTAGAATGTGATGAAGATCTACTCTTGTTTTAAGGCCAAACGCCGACACATCCAATTTAGTTTTAGAATTGCAATAGGATTCTTTCACAAAATATTTTTCTTTATAGTAGTTTATCCATAGAAGAAAGAGAAACAACGAATTTACTTTAGGAAGCGTATAAAATTTGACAGTGTATTCATATCAACAGAATACACAACGAATGCTCTTATATCACTGCTAAATAAATATAGTAAGAACAAAAATTAGAATCATATACTTGTTATGCAGCGGAGTAAAATCACAACCAAGAAAAATTACCCCTAAGTCCAACTTTGATTCTCTTGGAAATAAAGTTTAGCTACATAGACTAAATGTCTTTATTTTTTGTGTGTTTTGCAAAAAGAAGAAGACAAATCTTCTCTGTTAAGAAAGAATAAGATTAAAGAGCAAGGAAGAGTAATTCTTTTTTTGTTGTTCGTTCTTACCTATCTGAAGAATAAGACTAAATCAGTTTTTAAAGATAAAGGAATTAACTGCTCTCAACTACACCTATACGTGTAGTAACTTCTTTAGTGAAGATATTTTATTCCTAAATTCTATCCCGGCCAACCCACAGAAAGAGACCCGATGTTCGAATTCAATATCCAACAGTTATAATAAGTAATAATTCTTTCACAATTACATAACAATATTTATCACGATCCAAAACGCACTATAGATTATGATGACGCCCAACGTCGCCATTAGGTAAGCCAACGGTGAACTACCAACTTAATTATTTATTTTATTATTTTTGAAATCATGAATCTTATTAGATAGAGAGATCGATGCATCAAAAATTGTACATAAGTATGATTTAAGTAAGATATAAAGTAGAAGTGTCTCAATGATAAGCAAAATCATAAACAAATTCCAGAACACCCCAAAATCCGATGTCACAAGTGCATGAGCATCTACTAGGAAGTACAATAATAAAACATCATATGTCTGGAATATAAGGTAGACAAGATAAAGTAAATAATGGTGATGGAAACTTTATGTGCTGCGAATCGTGGCGTGGAATACAGCTCACCATAAAGTCCCCTCAGTAGTTGCGCCTGCGCACCCAAGCGACCATCAAATGAACCTGTCAAATCCTACACATTTAGTGCAGAAGTGCAGGATAAGTACGTAAATTAACGTGTATCCGGTATGTATCTAGCCTAACCACGAAGAGGTAATGACGAGTGATCAACATTGACACTTACTAGTTGTCCAACAAATCAAATATAATAAAGTAGGCAAATATGAAACATGGTAGGTAACAATGAATACAGGTAAAGGCAAATAATACGGTCTTCAGCTGAACTCAAAAAGTCCTCAAATATTGGATACCTCTCAAATGGAGTACGTAATGTCAACACCAAATCAACGGTCACATCTCAAGTTTGGAAAATTCATGAATACGCGAATTTCTTATCAAGTATTTCGCACGATTTTGTCGAGGCGAGCGGCCTGATCCCGTAAGAGTGATTTTATTGAAATGCCGAGGCGAACGGCCCAATCCCATAAGAAGATGATACATGATACTGTCGAGGCGAACAACCCGATCCCATAAGAGTGTAGTACTGCCGAGGTGAACAGTCCGATCCCATAAGAGTATGGTACTACCAAGGCGAACAACCCAGTCCCATAAGAATACGATATTGCCAAGGCGAACGGTCCGATCCCATAAGATTGTGGTAATGCCGAGGTGAACGGACCAATCCTCTAAGAATATGATATTGCCGAGGCAAACGGCCCGATCCCATAAGAGTGTGGTAATGCCGAGGCGAATGGCCCAATCCCATAAGAATAATATACTGCCGAGGCGAATGGTCCGATCCTATAAGAGTGTGTTACGTGATACTGCTGAGGCGAACGACCCGATCTCATAAGAGTATTTCATGAAATTGCCGAGGCAAACAACCCGATCCCATTAGAATATGAAGCTTTTACGGGTCTTTGACCCCACTCACGAATATACGGTGAGTTATGAGATTCAAGAAACTTTTTGATGGATACGCACAATGCGGAAGAAACCAGTAAGGGGAGTACAATTTCTATGGCTGAACAAATAGCTTGTCAAGTATATGAAATAGCGAGTCCATTACTTTACACGAGTCTAGTCTCAGGTCATAATGCGAATTAAAGCAGTTGAACATGCAAGAATAACGCAAATAATACAATTAAAGTATGGCGTACGTCTAAGTAAAATCAGGAATTCTAGCATACACACTGACACTCGTCACCTCATACGCGCGTAGCTCCCACAACATGTAGCACATAACAAATATAATACCTATAGGGTAATTTCCCCCTCACAAGGTTAGACAGGAGACTTACCTCGCTCCGAAATCCGATAACCGGCTTCAACGCCTTTCTAACACCTCAAACTGATGACAAACAATCCGAAACTAATCAAACAACGTGCAAACCAATCAAAATATACTCCAATACTCATAATTTAACAATTAGAAATAAATTCCTAACTCCTCAAGAAAAGTCAACAAAGTCAACCCCCAGGTCCACGCATCCAGAATTAGAAAATTATCAAAAATAATTATTACCCATAACTTATATAGTTTATATTCTGAAAACCATCCAATTTCGTCCATGAATTGACCCTCAAATCAAGGATTTACCATCTCATAACTTTGGGGCTCAAAACTCCAATTTTTACAATCCAAATACGGATAAAATAATAACCAACAAAAATAGTCATGGAAAATATCAAAATAAAGGTCTAATATTTAACCCCTTGTTGAGACGATAACAACTCCGCAAAACATCACCTCAAACAGAGCTCTAGAACTCAAGATATGCTCAAAATACTAAAATGCTCGATCTGCCCATTTAAAATACTGTCTAGGCGATTTTTATTCTTCGCCTTCGCGGGACACCTTCGCGTTCACGAAGAGCAATTTTTTGCGTTGGTCGGTCAACCCAAATTTTCTTCTTCGCATTCGCGGGACCTCCCTCGCGTTCACGAAGAACAAAGTCCGCACCAGAAACCAACAATCTTTTCCGACACGGAAATGAGCATAACTCTCTCATACGACCTCGGAATTTGACGATTCTTGTTGTTATGATTCCGTAATTACAATATGGATCTAATGGTTCAATTCAATCACAGATCAAAGGTCGTTTTCTTAATATATTACCTTTTATGTCCAAAGAAACAACGTTAAAACATCAAATAAGAGCGCGATACAACCTAAACACATCTGACGCCTCCGGGACCCCATCCAATTACACAAACCAGTCCCAAAACATAACACAAACCTACTCGAGGCCTAAAATCAATCCAAACAATATCAAAATCATGAATCGACGATCAAATCCTCCTTTTAACTTTCAAACATTCAAACTTCGACGAACGCGTCCGAATTACACTTAAACATTCCAGAATGATGCTAAACTTTACGTACAAGTCATAAATCACGATATGAACCTATTTCAAGCCTCAAAAACCCAAACAGACATCGATAACACCAAAGTTCACTTCAAACCAAACTTAGAAAATTCTAAAACCTTCAAATTGCCAACTTTCCACAATAAGCGCCGAAATGCTCCCGGGCCACCCGATAATCAATCCGAACATACGCCCAAGTTCGAAATCATCATACGAGTCGTTTACTCAAAAGTTAAACTTTGGTCAACTCTTCCAATTTAAAGTTTCCGAATTAAGAATTTTTCATCCGAATCAACTCCGAACTTCACGAAATTCATTTCTGACCACGCGTATAAGTCATAGAACATTAAGTGAAGCTACTAAAGACATCAAACCGTCGAACGACGCGCTAGAGCTCAAAACAACCGATCGGATCGTTACAATATTCTTCTTACCACTCCATACCTACGATAACATTAAATTAATTGGGTTAGTAAATTTCGAATATCGGATGGTTAGATTGAAGAAAAACTTCAATCCTCCATAAGAACTATAACGAAAAAAGGAAAAAAATGTTTAGAATCTAAATCTGTATTCCTAATCGATCAACTCCAGTTAGAATTTGATCTATCATACTGCTATTGTGTACTACAGATCCATTGCCATGATTGTTTATATTTCTCACTAGCAGTAGCAACTTGCACACTGGTCAATTTATTTAGCTAAAATACAAAATGCGAGATCGGGCTAATGACAAGCCTAACAACATCCATGCAAATGACAAAGCCTAACAATATCGACAGAAATTTTGATTAGTTGGGCCCAAAGTAGATATCAGACACAGAATGTAAAACTTAAAAAAAGTTAAGCTCGTCGAATCATTTTTAAGATATTAAAGTTTTTCCAAATCATTCATAAGTGTGCCGAGAGATCAATGAAATGAGCGACAATTATAAGATACAAGAGTTCAATTTCCAATAGTGATAATAAATGTGTACTTCTACTAGTAAAAAATAATATATAGTATAAGATAGCCGAAACGCTAGTAAATTGGCTCGCATCTTCGACAATATAAAATTAAATTTTTTCATGATATATTTATTTTGAACTATGTCCTTCCTTAATTCTCACTGAGAACAATATAGTGCCTTTTTTGGTCATATTTATATAACAGAATCTGGACATGAATAATTTTGTATTTAAAAAAATTCAGCTCTTTGACGTGCTTCAAACAAGCATTACCTACAAAACAGCAAAACACCATTCTTCTCATTATTTTTGACATGCTAATTTGTATTATTCTAAAACATGATATCGTTAATGGTTTAATTTTGGCCAAATGCATAGACAAGTACCTAAACTTGTCACGATTTTTCACTTAGACACCTTAATTGAAGATATTTTCAATTAGACACTCAAACTACCATCAAAGTGTGTCTATTGGATACTACACGCTGACATGTCATATGTTGTGTTATTCACCCACATTTGAGCGTGTAAGCTAATATGGATCTGTTGACCTAACTTTTCTTTTACTGTTTATTTCGTCCCCCGTCTTCGTCTTCTTAAACAAAAATATTATTTTTGTCAAACTCATTCCTCTCCCATTTCGTGCCCACTTTTTCTCCAGCAAGTTACTACCTTCGCACCAAGCTAATGTGTTTCATCCCAAAGACTACAAAAGGGAATTATGTTTTCTGTCTTTTCTCATTTGCTATGTACTTTTGGCTATTCCTCACTTGAAAGATCCAAATCCATGAATTTAAAAAGTTTATCACTGATCAATAATTTCTCCTTAAGAAAAGATAAATCAATGAACTTTTTCATTCTTTCAACATCCTCACTAGACAACGAGGACTGGAAATTTTCTGCTCTTTTGAAAGAACAAAATTAATTAATCTGAGTGTATATTAAATGTTGAATCCAAATTACATTTAAAATCCTCAACTTCGACCAATGAAACATCCAACAAAAAAAGGAGTAAAGTCATCCTATTCTCCTTCACCGAAGAACGTGGTAACTAGAGAAGGGAAATGGGCAATACACTATGAGGGTATTTACTCCGTCGCTAGAACGAATGAAGGCAACGGAGAAGAAGAGCCAAGGATTAGTTGTGGGGATTAGTAAATTCAAGGTGGATTTTTTTTAATTCATATGGTTGTTTTTAATTGGTTACTCTGTCACGTAAGCAACGTTTGAACTTCACACGCTGATTTTTTCTTGGGACTGAGATTTTAGTGTCCAATAGCCACACGTTGATGGTAGTTTGAGTGTCTAATAGGAAACATGCTCAGTTGAGGTGTCTAAGTGAAAAATCATGACAAATTTAGGTGACTGACTATGTATTTGGTCGTTTAATTTTAGAAGAATTCATGCATATTAATTCAAAAATTCATCTTAACCCTGATATAAAATTATAATTTAGAATGAAGATACAAATTACTTAGTAATGCCTTATAATCTCCTTCATTTCAACCTCGAGAAGTCAAAAGGAGGGCAAGTAATATTATACAAAAGCCAGAGACGATACACATAATTTAAGTAGATTTACCTAAACTTCTTATAGATATAGGCCGAAGTATGATTATTAAGCAATTATATAATAATTAAACATAAAATACGTGCAAAAGAAGAGAAATAACAAAGGTAGTCCCTTTTGATCGGGTAGGTTAAAGACCATTTATTAGTTTTGATTATATCAGTTTGCTTAAAATGAGCATTTTGGTATCCGTTAAGTATTTAACAAACAATGATTATTAAATTTTTATAGAAACTATGACAAAAAAGATTAAAGAACTTACATATGTATGTGTAGTTTATGCTGTCCTTAGAAATTTCTGGTGTCTGACGCAGTTGTTTGAGATGCAGTTTCTACTATTTTTGACATTTTTTCGGTGTTTGTTTTAGTTTTTGACATTGCAATTTTTGGGATATAACAAGACGTTCATGATGTTTGTGATTAAAAATTTTTCTTGTATAGTTCTCCATAAATCTAACAACCACAATTTGTTAAATAAGGAAAGCAAAAGTATTCACTTTTGATAAATTTAAGAGACCAATCTGTTCAAGTGTATATTTGAAAGACTATTATAGACCTATTTCGAAACAGAAGGGACTGTTCTTGTAATTTTCGCTGTAAAAGAGGAATGGGACCAAACTTAAAACACATGACCTCCTTCAAAAACGGTCTTACACAAAAACACGCTCCCCGTTTTGGAGATTTAGGGTTTGCTTTTCTGTGCGGAAATGGCAAGTGCTCTTACTCTCTCTTTTCTCATTTATCTCTCTACTTGTGTGTGTATTACATGAATTTATAAATCTGAATTACAACAACTGAAGATGTTTATGATTCTTTGCAGGCTGATTCTCCTGGAAAAAGGTACTCTACCGTCTCTCTCTTACTCCGTTTTACCTTAGTCTTCGTTTCGTATATTTGTTGAAGATGTTTTCTGTGCCTGCACTTCTGATTTGTAGATAGGAATTCTGATCTGTTTCTCGCTGCTGAATGTGCTTTTTAGGGTTACTTCTTCACGTGAAAAGTGAAAAATGGTTCTATTAATTGTTTTCTGGGTGATGATTTTTTGTTTACTGTATTTGATGCTTCTTAGCTATATTAAAGTTATTTTCTGTATGTAAAGGTATTTTCTACTTTGCCCCTAGCCCCCTAGGGTTTTGGTCCGGTGGTAAGATCGCACACAAAGCCTGTTACTTGAATGGGGATTTCTCGAGTTTCGAAGCAGGCACCATGGTCTCTTGGGAATTTCTAGGTTTTAAAAAATATATTTTCCACTTTGAATATAGATGCTTTGAATTGGATGACTTGGTTGATGGAGAATTGGCTATGGTTAATTCTTATTGAAGTATCTTATTACTCCCGAGCGAGGTAGAAGCTTGTCTAGGCAGATACATGGCTTTCATTTGACACACAGATGGGAGTGTGTGGTTTGTTATTAGCCTTGCTTCCCACAGATTTGAGCCCTTCTCTATTTGCTCTTTCTGTGATAGGTAACCCGTCTTCCTTTGCCCCTACCATTTATCATCTAGATCTACTAGAAGTAATATGACAAGACAGAAGAAAGTTGACATTCTTTCTCCCTTCAAACCAGTTCTTTCCTAATTGTTCCCATAGTACTAAATGGTAGAACAGCTCAATCTATTCCACCTATGGTACTTGATTCTTCAACTATAGGACTAGAAAACAATATTTTTGGTTCTCTTGGAATTTGATTCTTAATTTACCTGTCAAAAAGGAAGGTCATGTATGAGGGATTAGAATTGACTCTGTGGATTTTTAATTATGTAGATGACTAGTATATCTTCCCAGTGGATCGGGAGCCGGTGTTATCGGGGTTAAAAGTGTACATGGGCCTTTTAGCGCAAAGTGCAGTTAACGTGGGTCAAAGTGAATGAAGGCACACTTGAAAAAAATTTAGGGAAAAAAAAGGAATTATCGACATGAAATGTTTTGGGGTCAACTATGTGAATCCTTTGCATCCATTTTGCTTTCTTAAGGTCCTTTAGCTTTTAGAGGAGTAGTTATACTATTTTTACGTTGCTCTCAGCCTACTGCAATCCTTATCTCTTACGTAGGCTTGCAACGGTTGTGATGATGTGGAGGAATGTGTTAGAGAGATTCAAGGAAGAGGTAGATGTAGACCATACGGAATATTGAAGCAAAAAGTTTTGAATTAGTTGTTAGATTTTTGTTAATTGGATATTGTTGTTGGCTGGTAGTTGTGTTGGAGCTATCTTACATGTTCATGTTTTTTGGGTGGATGTATATCCCGTTTAGTTAATGGTACTGGAAGGATGAATCCTACTTTGATTTTGCCTCTCAAAGTGAAAGAAGAGTTTGGGTTAAACCCCAAGGAACTGTTCTACTATTTGACTGAAAATAACTGGTTTCATTGATTGATGGAAGGTGTTCACTTAGATACAATTCAAGCTCTATCTTTTCGGTATTTAGTCATAAATCTTAAGCTTAACTGTATAGCTCACCCTAACTTGTTCATGATTGAGGAATAATTGTTCTTAAACTTAATCACGGTAGTATAACATTTCTGAAAAGCATTTACTCCATTACAAAGTTGCATCTTCTGTATTTTTCTAATTTAAGCGAGTTTCTCTAATTTCACGCTAGTACTGAGTATTTCTGTTGTAGCATCTATTTCAAATATTAAATTTTCCTGGTTTACATTTGCAGGTAAGACACGGTTTGTTTATATGATTGTTATTGAACTGATTTATTGTTGTAATTTCTGCACTTTCTAGGTATTCACGCTCTCCTTCTCCTTGGGAGGAAAAGGCAAGATCTAGATCTAGGTCAAGGTCTAGATCATGGTCAAGGCCAAGAGGAAGATCCAGGTCCAGATCAAGGTCGAGAAGTCATGGGAGGTTCGTTGGAACTTGAGCTTTTCTCTGCCCAAGTCTTTCTTCTTGTAGTGCTGCTTAATATCCTATGTGTTATGTTTTCTTTGTATTATTATCTTGTTGTAGGTTGCTAAAATTTGTTCCTCCATAACTTATTCAGGGATGAACCATCTAATCCTGGTGTCACACTTTATGTGACTGGTTTGTCTACAAGGGTGACACAAAGGGACCTTGAGGAGCATTTCTCAAAGGAGGCAAAGGTTGGTATTTACTTGTATGCAAGTTAGTTTCTTATTCATCCTTTTTTGCTCTACAAATTTCTATCCTAATGGATGTTAAAAAAAAGGTTTCCTCTGCACTTTCCTATTCCTACTTCATAGCTTTGAAAGTTTTTCAGTTTTCACTAACTGCAAAATAAAACTTTTTTGCGATATATTTTCTTTTGGTCTTTTTCTTAGAGAATAATTTCAATTCACTGAAAAGGCATGAATAAGCACGAAAACAAAAAGAAATTAGCTAGAGAGGATGTAGATCAGACAAATCTCAATATAAGGCTTTACTTTTCGTAAATCGACAATAATCCAATTTCAGATAGGCACATCTCGGTATCCAATCTCCTTGTGTTCTCTCTTGTCTTTTACTCTTTTTGCTTTTTCTCGATTGATATGTCGTAAGATCTGATCAAGTCTCTGTCATCTTATTTATTTTCGTTATCATGGAGAATACATGCATGTTGAAGTTGACTGAGAGTAAATGAACAATTACCACAACACCAACGGTATGCAATTAATTGGAAATAATATGATGTTAGAGTTGCTGTAAGAGTCAGGAGCTCCCAATATCACTCTCTCTTCTGTATCTGATTTTCTTAGCTCAGGAATAGTTCAAGAATTGTAGAAAATGATTCTTTTCTGAATTACGTTATCAACCAAAGAGAACATGAAGATGAACTTGGTCATACTAAGAACTGATCTCACAAGCTCAAGAGTCAGAAGTTGCATTCACTTTATAATCCTAGTTGTGTAATTTTAATGTTTCCAAAGAAAGTTCTTTGATATTCTTGGAAATAACTGCTTATTTGTTTATTTAGTTTTTCTTAAGTTGATGATACGAGTAATGTCTTTAATATGTACACCAATGAATTGCGGTGTGGTGGCATTTTGGCTGGATTCACTTCCCTTTGTTCATCTCTCAAATATATGAACATGCTCTTAGTGTTTTCTTTTACTTTGTATCCACCAGGTGAAATCAGTTTTCCTGGTTGTGGAGCCGCGTTCCCGCATCTCTCGTGGTTTTGCTTTTATAACGATGGATAGTCTTGAGGGTGCTGAGCGTTGCATTAAGCACCTAAATCAGTCTGTTCTTGAAGGCCGCTACATAACAGTGGAGAAGGTGAGCTGCTTTGTATTGAGCTAGTGAACCATGTCCATTTAGATTGCTTTTCTGTCTTCTTAACTTGGAGGTTTTCTGGTTATATTCAGAAGACATTGCATCAGCTTTGTCAGCAGCGATCAAAGATGATCTGTTCTTCCCCTGCAACATTATATTCACTCAGCTTGACCAATGGCTCGCTTAAACAGCTTTCACATGCATCTGATCAACTAGACATAGCAACTATATTGTCCAACATCTATACAACCTCAGCAATTACTCTCAACTAATCTTCGGTCATTATCAACAACCTAATCCAGCATTGGTCTCTGTCTCCCACAAATTTTTGCTTGGATGGAACATGCCAAAATATCTAAGCTGCTTTACTGTACGACTAGCATGTTGTTTTACTTATTTATAAAGAACATAGTTATCTGTTTTGCCAACTTCCTTACCTAGCATGTAAGGGGAAGGTAAGCAACTGTTTTCTTTGCCGGATTTTAGAGAAATGTTATCTTCATGCTTACTTCAAACAAGGAGTATATTGTCTGGTCTAGATATTCCATCTTTTCCTTGATGTAAATGTGAATGTGTTTAGACTTCAGATTATGAAATCATGTCTATTTTTCAGTCTCGGAGGAAACGCCCGAGGACTCCAACGCCTGGTCACTATCTAGGGCTTAAGAACGCAAGGGGTGATGGTGAGTCTTTTTCCATTTTCTACTAGTTTATGTCATTTTGGGCTAAATATTGGATGTCCTGAAGGATTGTTTTTCTATGGTCAAAGGTTTTCGTGGTGACCGAGGTGACCGTGGTAGGTATCGCGGCCGTGATGACTACGGGCACCGAAGATCTCCAAGGCGTTCACCTTATCGAGGTGGACGAGATTATTCTCCTAGGCGCTCACCTTATGGGGGAAGGTCAAGAAGGGAACGATCCAGGTCATATTCCCCTTATGAAAGGAACTATGCTCGTGGTGCTAGATAGGAGGACGCCTCCGACAAGGCATCTGGTACCCCAATTACAAGGGAAAACTGTTTGTAAGGATCTTTATGAGTTTGGTTGGACTAGATTTAGGTCTTATGCTACCAATCAACGAATGTATGTGTGCTGTAGCGCCTGATATGCTAGCATCTAGCTGACTGTTTAAATTATATTGTTGTTTATGTCAGTATTATTTGTGTTTTGCAATGTCATTTTCTTGGTTATGTGTGCCAGAGCCTTCTCTCTTACTCATGATATTGTGATTTACTTCCGTTGTTTTATGAAGTTAATATTCAATGCCTGCATGCATATCTGTTGCGCCGACGAAAGAAAAATGCTGTATTTCTTTTTATCTCTTTGGGTGTAATAGTAACCTCCTACGGCGGAAGAGGTTTAAAAATTTCTTCCAGCTGAATCTTGAACGGTTGGAAATTGATATTTTCATCAAAAGGATGGGTTGCTCCTAAAGTCTTTACCACCTATCAACACATTGACGATGAAATTGCTGCAGACAAGGGAAGACTATTGTTATCTCCGTCAATTTTGACTAGCACACAGCGCCAGTTTTCACCTAGTGCACCCACTTCATGAACTCTTGATTTATTCTGATTGCTGGCCTGAATCACCTTAACATCAATATATCTTTGAAAGTAGAGATTCAGACCAGGAATTTCTTGAAAACCATTGGTTTTAGTGAACAGAGGAGAAATATTTTAGTAGGTTTTTGGACATAAAAATTGTAATTTTTGAAAAAAAGTAGTATTTCGAGTTAAGTTGAAAAATGATATTTGGAGTTTAAAATTACATTTGGACATGCATTTCACTTGAAAAAAATGTTGTAGTTTTGTGAGTGGAAAAAACTTTTTTCTGAAAGTTTTGATTTTGAATAACTCATTTTCAAATTTTTTTCAAAAACTTGCAAAATTTCATGGATAAACATATTTTTGATTTTTTTTTTTTTTAAAAATAAGAATTTTTTTTATGAACAAATGAGGCCTTAATGTGGTTATTAATGAGGGGTGATGGTATAGGAGAAAGGTCTACAAAAAGGTGGTTGCTCAAGAGATTACCCAAGGTCTCGGTATCGGGGCCGCGGAACAAGAAACTCAAGTAAATAAAAGAAGACAACAGGGGTCCAGTCAATTGCACACTTCCGTATATGCGTTTGCAAAAGGGAAAAAACTTGATTATCATAAATTAAACAATACACATGTGCAAGTTAATTTGCTTGGTTTGGAAGAGTAGCTAGGAACGAGAGAATAAGGATTTTAGTGGATATTCCTACTACTTGATCAATTACTCTTCGTGCTTTGTCGGCAGACATAGATGTAAGTTCACCTAAAGCATATATTTTTGCTTTTCTCTTCTTTAGCATAGGAGATGTTAGAAGTGAGAATGCTGATATGAGTTGGATAAAATTTTTACAATATGCAAAATATCTTCACTCTCAATCGTAACATACAAAGTCTATAGAACATAGAAAGATGGAATGCCCATGACGTTTTCGTCTTTGGATGAACCAAATCCTCATTAAATTTGATTGTTCCATTAGATGGGGCTCACACATAATCCAATACCATGAATACTCCTCTAGCATGACAAGTTTTAAATACTCTAGATTCTGAATTCGCCTCTCTATTGACTGGTTCCATATTGGCGTCGGCAAAAAAAAGGAATTTTAGGAGTCCTATTAAAGCGAGGTGGATCTCTCTCTCTATCACCCCACAAAGCATAAGCTTCTTCTCCATGAACAGCATCATCCCCAATCACAAGATCATCCTCATGGAGTCTTAACTCAACTATTCGACTTATAAAAATACATATCAAACTCGTAGCTACAACATTCCATATTGTGATAAATGCAGCACCAAGAATCTGATAAATCATTTGGCGAACTCCACCCTTAATGTCTCCATCAATTATGCTGTAGAGAAAGCCTGGACCATATTTGTCTGAGCCATAAAACATTCTCAGAAGCTTAGGTTTAGCAAAGATTCCAGAGAGGATTCCTCCTAGGAGGCCTGCAACTGCATGTGAGTGGAAGACTCCTAATGTGTCGTCGACTTTCTGGAAAAATGCTGATTTCTTGTGCAGAACCATCATGGTGAACCAGGGTATTGAACCTGATGAGATTCCCATGAGTATTGCTGCCCAGGACTCCACTATACCTGTCAACAGTGGTGAAACTAGCAAATTCAGGAATTTCACTAGGAGGTGTCTAAATATAATAAAGTAAACACACGAAAAGCTAAGGGGATTCAACATATAGTATATATGCATAAATTCTTTTTTGACCCAGTTACATTATAATTTTCCGCGGAGTGGTGTCAATTGACCCCCCCTAGACTAAGGTGGCTCCGAGACTACCTGCCAATGTGCATTGTTTTAGGACATTTTGCTCATTCTATTACTTGTGTGCTAACAGGCTCATATATATATATATATATATATATATATATATATATATATATATATATTTATGATATTAGGCTGAGACGAGCTTAACTGGAATGACAGAAATAATGAGGATTCATATAGCCGACTCCGACTTATTTTGGATTGAGGCGTATTAGTAGTATTAGCTGTTGTGGTGCTTACATGCTCATATTTGACAAAATCTGAGCTCTTTATACTCGCTCACTCTAGGCATTTGCTGTCAAAGTACTGGTATTCAAGTTTTTGCTAATCTATAGTTACTTTGATGTGACAAAAAATGATTTTTGATTCTACTGTAATATTGGTTAAAGTTTAGTCACCATATATGAACTTAACTCCTAGAAGTGTTCCTCATTATTCCCTATTACTTGGACATTTTGTACATTTAGGGGTTGTTTGGTTGGAAAATAAGTTATTCCACCATTAATTATCCCGAGATTAATTATCCCAGAGATTGTTATTCCACCCTCCCATAGGGATAAAAGCAACACTACAATCCCGGGATAACTAATCTTGTGATTAGTTATACCACTATTTTATCCCAACCAAACATGGGATGTACTCATCTTAAGTTTAATCTCGAGATTAATTATCCCTTATCTCTTGTACCAAACGAGCCCTAAGCTAAAGCACTTGCATTAGTAACTACTAACCTGCACCAGGGGTAATGCAAACAAGTCCAGTGATCATTCCTTGGACAGCTCCAATGACAGAACTTTTGTTGTAAAATATCATGTCCATTGAAAGCCATACTAACAAGCTTGTGGCAGTGCAAAGATGAGTGTTGAGAATAGCTAATGATGTGATTAGATCAGAGGCTAATGGAGATCCACCATTAAAACCAGTCCAACCCATCCAAAGAAAACCTGCACCTCCAAGCATGTGAATTATGTTGTTTGGTGGGAAATGTTGTCTATCATGTGAATGCCTTGGTCCAATCTATACCAATCAAATCCCAATAATCATCATGTTATCATCCTAGGTAAGCTCAAAATAATGTTACAAGTGTTGTTTCTATTTGTTCTATTTCTATCTTCTACCAAAATCTTTTAGATCATTTTTCTTTAATATTCGAATTATAGGTCACGGGTTCGAGTCGTGGAACAGCTACTGATGTTTGCATCAGGGTAGACTACTTACATCATACCCTTTTGGGGTGCGGCCTTCCCCGGACCCTGCGTGAACGTGAAATGCTTTGTGCATCGGGCTGCCCTTTATTCAAATTAGAGCTTTTTAATTGAAATAATTTCCTATAATTTGAGAAATCTTTTCGGATGCCATCTTATTTATTACTCTATTTGTTTTATTTTATACGTCAACCTATTTCCCTTTTGACCCGTTCTTGATAAGATAGATGTGTTTCTATATTTAGAAAATTCATAGATATAGCCTTTCCATTTTACAACTTTAATGAAATGCTTGTATAGACATGACATGCAGAATATCACAAGATTCTAAAGGTACTTTTGGTAAGTTATACGGACACAAAGCCACTATATTAATTGATGGAAGTCGGATCAATTGAACCCACCTTTTTTACTTAGATCATAGATATATATGTGAAAAATCGTAAAAAGTAATCTAAAAGATTGAGTTTTGAACCAATATTTCCATAAACTCAAATCCTTGAACATATTAAATTTAAATTCTACACGCGGGCACACACATACATACATATATACATATATTCATTTCTTTCTTAAATTTAGTATCGAGTCAAATAATGTCATATAGACTGCTTTGTAACATTATGTAGAATTGTTATTTACTTGAGTAAAATTGTAGAACTTTTTTTTTTCTTTCAATTGTAGGACTTCTAACAAAAAAAAGACAGTCCGGTGCACGAAGCATCCCGCGTTCACGTAGGGTCCGGGAAGAGTCGCACCCCCAAGGGGTGTGGGGGTGCGATGTAGACAGCCTATCCTAATATAAGCATTAGTGTCTGATTCCACGACTCGAATCCGCGACCTATAGGTCACATGGAGACAACTTCACCGTTGCTCCAAGGCTCCCCTCCACACGAAAGAGCCGCCCCCAATGGGTGTGATATAAGCAGCCTACCCTGTTATAAGTATCAGTGGTGATTCCGCCGCTCGAACCCGTGACCTATAGGCCACACATAGACAACTTTACCATTGCTCCAAGGTTCCATTCAATTGTAAGACTTCTATTTTTTCAAATAGAGAAGGTAAAGAGAATGTCTAGTAGAATTACCCAATAAGCAGCAGTAAATCCAGCAACTCCAGATGAAAGATGAATCACATAACCACCAGAGAAGTCAATAATAGGCACAAGAAATCCAGAACCCCAAATACTATAAGCACCAACTGTATAAGAAAATGTAATCCAAAGTGGAACAAACAACATCCATGAATAAAAAGTCATTCTACCAAGTAAAGAACCAGCCAATAAAATCACAGTAATAGCAGCAAATGCAAATTGATAAAATACATAATCTGCTGTTGGAATATAATATTTAGTGTGTTTTGTTAGCAAAAATTCTTGAGTCATAGCTTGTTCTGGTTTGCCTATTATAGATATTAAATGTGTACCAAATGCCATTCTATGGGCCCATAAAACCCAACAAATTAAAACTGCTGCAAATGCATAAAGGGCCATAAAAGCTGAATTTACAGCCCATTTCTTTTTAACCATTGATCCATATAAAATTACTAGCCCAGGTACACTTTGTAAGCCCACCATTGCTGCTGCTGTTAATTCCCATGCATTATCTCCTTTACTTAACCATTGTGGTGTTGATTCATCTGGTTTTAGACCTTGTGGAAGGTATGAATAATTTGGATCCATTTAAAGAATAATCTGCCGACCCCAACTTATTCGAGACTGAGGCGCAGTTGTTGTTGGTTTAGAGAAATATAAAGAGGGAAGGTTTTGGTAATTTTTTTCGAAAGGTGAATGGGGTAAGATATTTATAACAAAAGTTTGAATAATTTGGAGCCATTTAGAGAAAGAGAAAAATGGATGATTTAGTTTTTTTTTTTTGAAAAAGGTTAATGGGGTATTAAGATATTTATGACAAAAAGTTTGAGAGAAAATCAAGGTAGACATAGGGATAATCTAAGTTTTTGGATGTAATTAAGGATTCTCTGATATTCTGTAGTGTCAATTTTAGTTGGATATGTTTGTTGATTCATCTGAGAATCCAATAACAGAACATTAGTTGATTCAATGTTTGTTGATTTTAGTATATTCATTGCGTAAGCTAAACAAATAACTATGGTGGGATTCTTGAAAATTTGATTGGGCTTAAGTTAAAGTTTGTTTCCACTAGACCAAGAATAATTGGCAAATCCGTTAATGAGCTCGCGTGTTAGATAGAACTCAACGTTTTGGGATCAAATCCTATTTATTCAAAGGCTGATCCAGGAGATGGAACAAACAAGCCTCGAACCCGAGGGGCCGATCCATGTCAAGTTCGACATCATTATCGAACTCGAATCCAAATTGAACTATGATGCAGAGTAAAGCTATCATGCTTATGATCCAGAAATCAATCAACATTGACCCCGAATCAATTCGAGAGCTCGAGTCAGAATCGAACTCAAACCAAGATCGAGGGCTCGAGCTCACAGACAAAAGCCGTTGCAATCCCACTAGCGAGAATCTTGACAGAAATTGTGGAACAGTTGATTTATCATGGGTCTTCCACTGAGTATTTTTTTATTATGCTTAGAGCAAGGTCCCTCTACTATAAAGGGCATGATTATCATTTATGAAAAGGCAAATTTTTCCAGGCATACATTGTAATAAAAATACTATATTCTCCCATAGTAAAGAATCGTTCTTTCAGGCTTCTTAAATTGATTATACTGGTTGCGTCCTAAGATTTATTTTCTTTCTCGCATTCTTTGCAGTCCATATTTATATTTCTATTTATCCTTATAATTTGTATTAAGTTGCGCCACTTATCCTTGAAACTACGTATAAATTCAACTCTATCCATTTTTCGGGTAAACAGTTTGGCGCCCACTGTGGGGCCAAGGATAACAATGGTTATTTGATACGAATCTGAAAAATACGCCATTGTGTTTTGCGCTTATTTTCGAAAACATCTTGAATTTCGGATCAACTATGAATAACCATCAATCAAACGACTTCACCGATTGATAACGGGGCCGGTCTTCAAAACGAAAACAACAACTTGATACCCAATACTGAAAGACCACTTGTGAACACCGTTAGAGCTCGAATCGGAGCGCCAATTGATATCAATTCGCATGTAGCCATTGAGGCGAACCTACATGATGAACCCAAGAATAGCATCCATGGTGGCACTCGGTCTGCGGCTCGAGATTCTCATAACGTCGAGGAAAACAGTGTTAGCTTGCTTATGATTTTCGAAATGTTGCAAGCCCAACAGGCAACAATAGCTCAGTTGCAGAGCCAAAACCAGCTACAAAGCAGGTCGGAGCCCAATCCACCCCGAAAAATCACCCACAGAACGGAACAAACCATAGTGAAGTCAAATGAGCAAGAATCAGGGACTACTCCCAAAATTGCTAAATTGCTCGAGGAACTCACAAAGCGAGTCGAAGCCAACGATAAAAAAGTAGAAACTTATAACTCTAGGGTCGATCAGATCCCGGGAGCTCCACCAATGATAAAAGGGTTGGATTCAAAAATATTCGTGCAAAAACCCTTTTCCTCGAGCGCAGCCCCGAAACCAATCCCCAAAACATTCCGTATGCTCGAAATTCCCAAATATAACGGAACGACCGATCCCAACGAGCATGTCACTTCTTACACATGTGCCATCAAGGGCAATGATGAAATCAAATCTGTGTTGCTTAAAACATTCGGAGAGACCCTCTCGAAAGGGGCAATGATTTGGTACCACAACCTACCGCCAAACTCCATCGACTCGTTCACCATGTTAGCGGATTCTTTTGTGAAAGCACATGCCGGTGCCATAAAAGTCGCAACAAGGAAGTAGGACCTCTTCAAGGTAATACAAAAGGATAACGAGATGCTGAGGGAATTCGTATCTCGTTTTCAAATAGAACGAATGGACTTGCCTCCAGTCACAGATGACTGGGCCATTCAGGCTTTCACTCAAGGTTTGAACGAGCAAAGTTCGACGGCTTCATGGCGATTAAAGCATAATCTGATCGAATACCCAACCATCACATGGGCCGATATGCACAATCGGTACCAATCAAAAATTAGGGTCGAAGATGATCAATTGGGGTCTGAACCCGCTGTTTGAAGGGTTACTAATCGGGAACGAGGTCCGATTGGCGATCGATACGAACCGTACAACGGAAGCCATAAAGTCAGTGAATCGAGACATAACTTCAAGCAAAATAACAAAAGAAGTGATCGAGGTCATGTCTCCCGGGGGCTGATAAATAGAAGCGGATTCGATAGGCCTGCCGAATCTAAGGAAGCACCTCGGTTATCGGAATATAACTTCAGCGCCGATGCATCCGCCATCGTATCGACTATCGGACGCATCAAAGACACTAAATAGCCTCGACCTATGCAGACCGATCCTGCCCAGAGGAATCCCAATCAAACGTGCGAATATCATGGCACCCATGGCCGTAGAACGGAAAATTACAGGCAACTACGAGAGGAAGTAGCCCGATTATTTAACAAAGGGTACCTTCGGGAATTTCTGAGCGATAGGGCGAAAAACCATTTTAAAAACAGGGATTTAGGCAAGCAAAATGAACAAGAAGATCTGCAGCATGTCATTCACATGATCATAGGCGACACCGATACCCCTCAGGGACTAATGCTTATACGTACTAAAACATCGATTGTGAGAGAAAATCGATTTCGAACTCAAGATTACACGCCCATAAGGACTTTATCGTTCAATGATGAAGATGCAGAATGAGTCATTCAACCTCATAATGATGCACTGGTAATATCCATACTCATGAATAAAACTAAAGTTAAGCGTGTGTTGATCGATCCAGGTAGCTCGGCCAACATCATCAGATTGAAGGTCGTAGAACAACTCGGCATGCAGGACCAGATCGTATCCACAACTCTGGTTCTAAACTGATTCAATATGGCATATGAAACCACCAAAGGCGAGATAATCCTACCAATAAACGTGGCCAGAACCATCCAGTAAACGAAGTTTCATGTGATCGAAGGTGACATGAGATACAATGCCCTTTTCGGAAGGCCATGGATTCATAACATGATAGCTGTACCTTCGACCCTACACCAGCTCCTCAAATTCCCAACATCGAGAGGTGTCAAAACAGTGTACGAAGAACAACTAACCGCAAAAGAAATGTTCGCCATCGAGGAAGCGAAACCAATATCCTCGCCTTCGCCAATAAAGGGATCGGGCTCAGAAGGAGAACGAGACACCAAATAGCAATCACATACATCGACTTCGACCCAACCAGATAACTAGAAGATCGAAAAAGATGATGATCAGAGGGTCCCTCGATCCTTCATGATTCCCGATGACTCCGATGCCACCAAATCAACAATTGAGGAACTGGAGCAAGTCACACTAATCGAGCACTGGCCCGAGTGAAAGGTATACCTGGGAACGGGGTTGAGCCCCGAACTCAGGAAGAAACTTGTTCAATTTCTTATCGATAACATTGATTGTTTTGCCTGGTCCCATTTAGATATAACAGGGATTCCACCGGACATAACAACGCATCGGCTAAGCTTGGACCCTAAGTTCAGACCGGTGAAGCAAAAGAAATGACCCCCAATCCGAGGTAAAACACGCATTCATAAAAGACGAGGTAACCAAACTTCTCAAGATAGGGTCTATTTCGGGAGGTAAAATATCCCGAATGGTTAGCCAATATAGTTGTAATGCCTAAAAAAGGAAACAAATTTAGAATGTGTGTGGACTATAAGGATTTAAACAAAGCATGCCCCAAAGATTCTTTTCCGCTGCCCAACATCGATCACATGATCGATGCCACGGCCGGTCACGAGATCTCACTTTTCTCGATGCCTATTCTGGGTATAATCAAATCCAGATGAACCTGGATATCCAGGAAAAGACTTCATTTGTCACCAAATATGGAACATATTGTTAGAATGTGATACCCTTCGGGCTAAACAATGCGGGGGCTACTTACCAACGCTTAGTAAATAAAATATTCGAAGAAAAAATGGGTAAATCAATGGAAGTTTATATTGATGACATGCTAGTTAAGTCCCTGCGCGCAGAGGACCATCTGATCCATTTGCAGGAAACGTTTGAGATTTTGAGGAAATACAACATGAAGCTCAACCCCGAAAAATGTGCTTTCGGGTCAGTTCGGGCAAGTTCCTCGGCTTCATGGTGTCAAATCGGGGAATCGATATTAACCCCGATAAAATAAAGGCCATCAAAGACATCACCATCGTGGACAACGTAAAAGTTGTACAAAGGCTAATGAAACGGATTGCGGCCTTAGACCGATTCATTTCGAGATCATAAGATCGAAGTCAAAATTTTTTCTCCCTACTCAAAAAGAAGAATGATTTTGCTTGGACCCCGGAATGCCAACAAACATTAAAGGAACTAAAACAATATTTGTCGAGACCACCACTACTTCACACTCCAAAAATAGATGAAAAACTTTGCTTATACTTGGCAGTATCATAAATCGCAGTAAGCAGTGTCCTAGTTCGAGAAGAGCAAGGTACGCAATTTCCCATTTATTATATAAGTCGAACCTTAGGAGAAGCAGAAGCTATATATCCGCACCTAGAAAAATTGGCACTTGCACTGATAAACGCCTCTAGAAAGTTACGTCCGTACTTTCAATGTCACCCCATATGCGTATTAACAACGTACCCACTTCATAATATTTTGCACAAGCCCGAACTATCAGGACGATTGGCCAAGTGGGTTATCGAACTCAGTGGGTACGATATCAAATATCAACCCCATACGTCCATCAAGTCTCAAATTTTAGCAGACTTCGTGGCCGATTTCACGCCAACCCTCGTACCCGAAGTCGAAAAAAAAACTCCTGCTGAAATCGGGTAAGTTATCGAGGGTATGGACCCTTTTTACGAACAAGGCTTTGAACGTAAAGGGGTCCGGGCTAGGCATAGTTTTAATGCCACCCACATGTAACACTATTAGGCAATCTATTAAAACTACCAGGTTGACTAACAACGAGGCCGAGTATGAGGCCATGATTGCAGGTCTCGAGCTAGCTAAACACCTTGGAGCAGAAGTCATTAAATCCAAATGTGACTCTTTGTTGGTGGTAAGTCAAGTAAACAAAACCTTCGAAGTTCGAGAGGATATAATGCAAAGGTATCTGGACAAACTACATGTCACTTTGCACCATTTCAAACAATGGACTTTATAGCACGTTCCACGAGAGCAAAACAGTGAGGCTGATGCACTTGCGAATTTGGGATCATCGACCGAGGAAGGTGACTTGAGCTCGGGGACTGTCGTTCAACTCTCGAGATTCGTGATCGAAGAAGGTCACGCCGAGATAAATTCTACAAGCTTAACTTGGGATTGGAGAAATAAGTATATTGAATACTTAAAAAACGGAAAGCTCCCATCGGACCCTAAAGATTCAAGGGCCCTACGGACTAAAGCTGCTCGATTCACGGTGGCTTCATATGGAACGCTATACCGAAGGACATATGATGGACCATTGGCAGTATGCTTGGGTCCAGGAGATACCGATTAGATCTTACGTGAGGTGCACGAGGGCACTTGTGGGAATCACTCCGGTGACGACCCATTAGTCCGAAAAATAATCAGGGCATGGTATTATTGGATCAATATGGGCAAAGATGCAAAGGAATTTGTTCGAAAATGTGACAAATGTCAAAGGTTTGCACCAATGATCCATCGACCCGGAGAGCAACTTCACTCAGTCCTGTCCCCATGGCCGTTCATGAAATGGGGAATGGATATCGTCGGCCCTCTGCCATCGACCCCAGGTAAAGCTAAATTCATTTTATTTATGACTGACTATTTCTCTAAATGGGTTGAAGCACATGCGTTTGAGAAAGTAAGAGAGAGAGAATTTATAGACTTCATCTAGGATCATATCATATGTCGATTCGGGATACCCGCCGAAATAGTATGTGAATATGGGAAACAATTTGTGGGCAGCAAAGTGACGAAATTCTTCGAGGATCACAAAATAAGAAGGATATTATCAACACCGTATCACCCCAGTGGGAACGGACATGCCGAATCAACGAACAAAACCATCATTCAGAACCTAAAAAAGAGAATGACGCTAAAGGAAAGTGGAGAGAAATCCTACCCGAAGTCCTTTGGGCATATCGAGCGACGTCAAAATCCAGTACGGGGGCAACCCCATTCTCCTTAGTACATGGGTCTGAAGCATTGATACCAGTCGAAGTCGGCGAACTCAGTGCCAGATTTTGATACACGACGGAAGAGTCAAATAACGAGGCTATGAATGCTAGCCTCGAATTATCAGACGAAAGACGAGAAACTGCTCTCGTACAATTGGCCGCCCAAAAGAAACGAATCGAAAGATATTATAATTGAAGAACTAAGCTCCGCCATTTCAAGCCCGTGGACTTAGTGCTAAGGAAAGTCACCCTCAATACCCGAAATCCGAATGAAGGAAAACTAGGACCGAATTAGGAAGGACCATATCAGGTTCTCGAGAACGTCGGAAAGGGATCATACAAGCTCGGTATTATAAACGGCAAACAACTATCAAATAATTGGAATGTGTCACATCTAAAACGATACTACTGCTAAGGTACGACCCTCCCATATTCATTTACATTTCAAAACTGACCCCTGCAGAAGTCCGATCAAGAGCTAAGATGGATCCTTCAATACGAAGCCTCAAGATCTGAAAGCACGCGTTGCACTCTTTTTCCTTTAGATCGGTTTTATCCTAAATGGGTTTTTTTGACAAGGTTTTTAATGAGGCAACCAATGATCGTGCTGTGCTTACAACAGTATCCGAGGCTTCTTTACAATCGACCTAGAATACTGGGGGGGGGGGCATTAGCCCTCAAATATATCAAGCTCTGACACAAGAAAGTTACTGCGCAACAACGGGTTTTCAATAGGAAAAGTTGTAAGAGCCAAATGGTCAAAACGAACCATGCTCATATAGTTGTCCCACCATTATGCCTACAGGCTACATTAATTTCTAGTTCGAATCATTCACTCGACTACTAAGCTTACGGGCTACTTTTATTTCGAGTTCGAGCAAGCACTCACTCGACCATTACACCTACGGGCTGCATTAGTTCGAGTTCGAATCACTCACTCGACTAATAAGCCTATGGGCCACTTTTATTTCGAGTTCGAGCAAGTACTCACTCGACCATTACGCCTATGGGCTACATTAATTCGAGTTTGAATCATTCACTCGACTACTAAGCCTATGGGATACTTTTATTTCGAGTTTGAGCAAGCACTCACTCGACCATTACTCCTACGGGCGACTTTAATTTCGAGTTCGAGCAAGCACTCACTCGACCATTATGCCTACGGGCTACATTATTCGAGTTTGAATCATTCGCTCGAATAATAAGCCTACATGCTACTTTAATTTCGAGTTCGAGCAATCACTCACTCGACCATTACGCCTACGGCTATATTTCTTCGAGTTCAAATCATTGACTCAACTAATAAGCCTAAGGGCTACATCACTCTAAGTCTGAAAAAGCACTCGATCAATTATAGAGACTACGAAGTCCAAATTTGATTAAGTTGTTTAGATCCTTGTGAAAACATTCATAAAGACGTGAATAAAGTCTTCACAAAACAGAAGCAAGTCGGCAGAATTATCAATATACAAAATTATCTACATGGTTGATTACAACGTATAAACTAAGGACTAAACTTCTTGGTCATCCTCAGGAGCGGTCTCTTCTTTATCGGGCTCCCCCTCATTCTCGGATCTTCTCTTACTCCCATCATCATCATCATCGGCATCGAAAACCGGAGCTCCAACATCGGCTTCGAGCTCTTTGGCCCTTTTTATCTCTTCAGCGAGATCAAAACCACCAGCATGGATCTCCTCGAGGGTTTCCCTTCGGGATCGGCACTTAGCAAGTTTGGCGACCCAATGTGCTCGAGTATCGGCGGTCTCGGCTGCCTCTCTTGCTTGGACCTGGGCAGCTTCAGCATCGGCCCGATAGATGGCCACGAGTGCATACGCATCGGCCTTTGCCTTTTCGGCATCAGATTCGGCCTTGGCAAGTGTAGAGGCCAACCGAGCCTCAAGCTCCTTTATTCTTCTTGCTTGAACCAGGCCTTTTTCCTTCATTCTCTGAAGTTGGGTTTCAGTCGATGATAACCGGGCTCGTGCAGTTTCTTTCTCTTTAGCAAAGCGGTCCATACATTCTTTCCACTGCAAAGACTCCGCTTTTATCACGTCGACCTCCTCATGAAGCTTCCCGATCATCTTGATTTTTTTGCTGCAGCTGTGAGACCAAAAAGTTAGCCATCATTCTGGTATCAAGCCCATAGTCTTTCAAAAGTATCATTACCTGCTCAGACAAATTGGTCTGATCTCGATAAGCCTTGGCCAACTCAGCTCAGAGGTCTTTTATTTCCTCTTCTCTCTGCCCTAAGAGAAGTCTTAGGGAGTTCCTCTCATCAGTAACCCATTGAAGGCCGGCGTCGTATCGACGCAGCTCGTTTTGGGACCGAGAACATGCTTCTCGATGAACTACCGCTGCCTACAAAGAAACAAGAAACGAATTTAACGAAAAGTAAACATAAAGGTAGTACTGACAAAATATTTTTAAAGCTTACCTGATTCAAAGTCTGGCGCACCCCGTGAAAAAGATTCGATTCATCACCAGTACCAGCAACGTCCTCGATACCAGTAAATAGGTCACGAAAGGGATCCTCTCCATCGCGAGGCCTGTATAGATCGAGGGCCCCCAGAGCTTGGGCTTCCCGAATCACCCCTGCGAAAAAAGCGGGAAAGGTAGGCGAATCTTCGATTGCTGTTGTCCCAAATGAATTACCTGGAGCATTCTCTTCGGTTCGAAGGTATTTGAGGGCCCCTTCAGTCATATCCCCCATCCGTTGGCTCCGATGAGATGTGTCTTCGATCTCCGATAATTCGGGGACTCCACCCAAATCTTTCTCCGGTATGTTCTCAATTCGAGGTGGAGCCTCATGAAGCATCATTGATCCAGCTGCCGATGGGGCATCGGTGGTTCTCTTCGTTCGTGCCGCCAGCGCGGATCCATCATTTTCTTCTTCTTCTTCTTCTTCTTCTTCTTCTTCTTCTTCTTCTTCTTCTTCTTCATCATCATCATCATCTTCATCCCTTAGATGCATAACTGATTCCACGGTCAAAGGAATGACATTATTATTTGGCTTACGAGCCGTCCTCTTCTTCGATTTTGGATCTTCGGGAACGGAGGCTCTTTTCCTTTTATTTCCCTTCACCGGCTTTGGGACAGAGGCCAAGATTTCTTCCTCGTTGGACAAGGGCCTCAAAACCACGTCTTTACCCAAACCTGTATATGGAAAATCTTAATATTTGGAAATCACCTCGTTCGAATTATCAAAGAGTACGAGAAAGGGGATTACCATGATTTTTGGCCTCCCACCGACCATTTGACAAATCACTCTACGAGCGCTCGACGTATGTGGAGGTCGAAACAAGAGTTCGTACCCAGTTCTTGAGATCGGGAACTGCTCCGGGCATCCAGGGAACCGCTACATCACAAAAGGAGGAGTGTCGATGAGAGAAGAAATGAAAGAACAAAGTAGAAGTAACAGCAGGATCACACTTACATTTCATATTCCACTCCTCGGGAAAGGGCATATTTTCAGTCCGAATCAGGTCCGAAGTCCTCACTCGAACGAACCTGCCCATCCAACCCCGATCCCTGTCCTCGTCAATGCTCTAGAACAAAGCCTTGGTAGCCCGACGCTGAAGTTTTATTAACCCTCCTCGAAAAAGTCGAGGACGGTACAATCGGATAAGATGGTCGAGGGTGAACGACATCTCCTCGATTTTGCTCACAAAATATCAGATCAGGATAACAATCCGCCAAAAAGAAGGATGGACCTGGCCTAGGGTTATCTGGTATTGACGACATAAGTCAATAATAACGGAATCGAGGGGACCTAAAGTGAAAGGGTAAGTATACACATTCAAAAACCCTTTCACGTAAGAAGTGATATCTTCGTCAGGAGTAGGAATTGTTATTTCTTTTTCACCCCAATTGCAATCCTTCTTTAGCTGTTTGAGGTGCTTCTCGGTTATCGAACGCATATACCTCGATACCGGCTTACACCGGCCAGGGACCGATGAGCCTTTATCGACCTTAAAATCAGAATTAAGAACACACGCCCCGAGAACGCACTCCTCAGGCCGTGGTTCTGCCCGTGTCTCATCGGCGGCACACTGTGAAGATGAAGCCTTCTCTTTCTGAGGAATGGTTTGTGATGTTTTCGCCATTTTCGAATTCAAAGGTGAGGAATAGAAGAAAGTGACAAAGATTTGGTAGAATTGAAGAGGGGCTTTTGGAAAATCACAGATTTGCGGGTAAATCAGAAAATACGAAAAAGGACTTGGAAAATTTGAAAGATTGAAGATGTAAAAGTGGTAAATGGTAAGAGGAAGGGTTATTTATAGGCTTAAGCGATAGCGGTTCAGTATCAGCGGTGGCCGACCACCACCTGACATGCATTAAATGCCTTGAAAGACTAAACCGACGGGACAACTATCACATGCGTCATGATCGAGCCCGATGGGGACGTCAGGTTATAATCCGATCGAGCCATTAAAAAATCATATCGTTTATCACCACATTCATCCTGAAAAATGAGGAGACTATCTGTATACGGTCGTAATAGATTTCGGCCTTCGCATGTAAGATCGAGTTCGAACGATGATCGATCGAAGTGAGACTCCGAAGATGGAACAAACAAGCCTCGAACCCGAGGGGCCGATCCATGTCGAGTTCGACATCGTTATCGAGCTCGAATCCAAATCGAACTATGATACAGAGTAAAGCTATCATGCTTATGATCCAGAAACCAACCAACATTGACCCCGAATCAATTCGAGAGCTCGAGTCAGAATCGAGCTCAAACCAAGATCGAGGGCTCGAGGCAAGATCGAGATCACAGACAAAAGCCGTTGCAATCCCACTAGCGAGAATCTTTGCAGAAATTATAGAAAAACTGATTTATCATGGGTCTCCCACTGAGTATTTTTTTTATTATGCTTAGAGCAAGGTCCCTCTACTATAAAGGGCATGATTATCATTTATGAAAAGGCATATTTTTCCAGGCTTACATTGTAATAAAAATACTATATTCTCCTATAGTAAAGAATCGTTCTTTCAAGCTTCTTAAATTGATTATACTGGTTGAGTCCTAAGATTCATTTTCTTTACAACCTTATTTATTTCGCATTCTTTGCAGTCCATATTTATATTTCTATTTATCCTTACAATTTGTATTAAGTTGCGCCACTTATCATTGGAACTACGTATGAATTCAACTTTATCCATTTTTCGGGTTATCACAGAATCCATTCTTTCAACTAACAACACACAATCTAAATTCTGAATGCGCCTTTAACAAGAATATACTAACTTGTTTTTGTGTTGGTGAATCATATTGATCAATTGGTATCTGGTTAAATTTGAATATTAAAGAATCATACTATAGAAGGATGAACCAATCATATGAAATGGTATTACACTTTACTGATGCAATTATGCATAGGAAATGTCAATTTCAATTACAAGGAATATAACAGAATGGAAATTCACTTGTTTCTAAATTAAAAATTTAATATATTCTATTTAAAATTGCTTCCCTTAGGAAGCAATTTTAAATAGAATATTTTTCAAGCATGATTATTGATGAACAACAATAACAATAAATCACAAGTGGGGTTTATGGAGGTAAAAATGCTGTTTTCGATAGACTCTTAGCTCAGAAAAACAAAAAAGGAAGCGCTGACAACAAACAACAATAACGACATAAAAATAAGATAATTGAAGTGCTCGATACATGTAGTAATAGAGATCTAAGAAAAGGAAAATACAAAATAATACTCAATTATTGATGCAAAACTACTAATATAAGTATAATAACTACTGCATATAAATTCTCAATGTCAATGGAATATAGAAAAAAACAAGAAAGATCATAAAATCGGGAAAAATAATCATAGAAATCCAAAACAAAACTAATTTTATTATATCCAACGTAACATTTACAACTGCTTTTCAAACCTTCTGTACTATCCCAAAAGTCCAAAAATACCATGTACAAATTAGACTAGTGGTGACAAATTCAACCCAAAATTGTTCGACCCATCCAATTCGAATCAACCCGCATATTTTTAATCCCATGAAATATGTTCAAGAGCAGTTTTGCATTATATCTAAGGGATTGCTTGATTCAGGGCTGAAGTAGCAATTTTACTTGATCATTTGACTGCAATCTTTTTGACCCGTTTTTCTACCCTATTTTCAACTTGCCCAACCTACTCAATCTTTCGACTCCTTTAACCAATCTTGAATTAATACCAAGAAAAAAAGCAAAGATGGAAAAATTAAGGGAGAAAAAAATATCAAATCTTGCTATGCCTATGCCAAAAGATGAGCATAAAAACACATCTTCTAATAATATAGAATCTTGAACGTTGTTCTTTGATCATTGCATAGCAACCTGAAGCACTAGAAACTTTATGTTTCTTATTCCCTGAGGCTTCTTTTTTATTACTTTTTGATGATACTGAAACATCTTTATTTCCATGCCTCCAAGAAATTGCCCTTCTATTTTCTTGACATGCAAACGTAGAAACACATTGACCCATCTCTATATTCCCCAAAAACGGCAACAACGACGACAACAACAATAAAATTGCCCAGTGAAATCTCCAAGTAGATTTTGGAGAGTATAGTGTGTACGTAATCTTACTCCGATCTTATGAAAGTGAAGAGATTGTTCCGGATAGAATGTCGGCTCAAGGATATATGTCCCCAAACACCAAGAAGGCAAAACAAACTTTATTTCTCGGATCAAATTTTTGAAAAGAATTAAATTTCTTAAAAAAGTGTGGGTGTATGAACAATAACCACTTCTTTTTGTCTCTCTCTCAAAGGAGAGTTGAGAAGAAGGCCAATGGCACTTGACCCTACTTTTGAGCCACCCTTTTAGAGCACTATTTAAGACTTTTTCTATGTTTATTTCTCTGTCTACGTGTACATGTATGTATGGAGAATAATAATTGTTAATAATTTTATTTAAAAATTATTTATATAGAGAATAATGTGGTTATGTTGTCAACTTCAAGCAAATATTTTGTTTTTAAAAATATACTAGTATATATTTGAACGTAAAGCAACTTTATCTACAAGCAACCGTTTCGCTTGTGGAAATTGGAAATAGGTTAGACTATTACCACCGTACGTTTCTGATTTAAATTATTTAGATAGGGATCAAATGCGTGTTACATGGCGTTTATATTTCTTGAATTTACTCTCAACCATTCAATTATTGGAGGTCAATTTTTGCTTCAAAAATGGAAAAAAAATATAATTATGAGATTTTTAAATAATAATTTGTGAAGGTGACATTTTACTATCACTTTAACTAATATTATCGCACAACCGTTAACATCAACTACAATTGTATAATTATTATCACCGTCATTATACAATCACCATCACTAGCCACCTCAACCCACCACCACAAGAACAATCATTACCATCGGCCACCACCATCAACCAGCGCCGTCAGCCACCATCTCATGACCATCATCCTAACTACCAAACATCGACTTTTAATAGCGTCACTAGCTTTTAGTGTGTGTGTTTAACTAAAATATTTTACAATATCGTATAAATTAAATTTTTCTCTAATGTTTTTGTAAATATAATAGGATTTTTTAATTATTAGTTTTTAGTAATTTTTAATTTATAAATAATTATATATATATATATATATATGCGTTTGGCTAAGCTTATAAACTGGTCAAACTGACTTATAAACACATTTTGGCTTATCTACGCGTTTGGTAAACACCCGAAGTGTTTATAGGCTAAAATCAGCCATAAGTCATAAGTTGGTCACCCCCAACTTATGACTTTTCAACTTATAAGCACTTTTAGTTTGATCAAGGCTTTTATTAGTTTATCCTTAATAATATATTTGAATTTATAAAATATTTTTCCCAAAATAAATTTTCTGACTTTCTCTTCATACTATATTCATTATTCATTCTTTTCTTTACAAAGAATTTTTTTAATTTATAATATCTTTTGTAAAGTTTTAAGGGTATTTTAGTTATTTTAATAAAAAATAGCTTATCAGTACTTTTCTACCAAACACATCAACTGCTTATTATCAGTTTCAGCAAATCTATCGAAAAACGTACGTACTTATTTAAAAAATTAGTTTCATCACTTAAAAATATTTTTCAGCATTTCAAACTTATCAGCTATTTACAATCAGCTGTTCCAAACGGGCTCTTAGTTATCTAGTCCTTAAGCTTAAATATATTTGGATTTAAATATATTATCTTAAACTTAGAAGGAAATAATGACCTTAGATTAGAAGGCAATTTGAATTTTTATGATCAGGAGAAAACCTCGCACCGTGTTTATCTGGATGTTGATTGGTCCAAAAACTGAGTTGTATATATGATGGGATAAGGAAGAACATACGTATTATTACCGCGTAGTTTTTCTAGCAAGACTTCTTTTCTGCGTTGTATATCTAATGGGAATGAAATACAAAAGCTTTTGATAGCTTTGGTTGGCATTTGGTGCTCATCTGCTTATTAATTATTGGAAAAAACTGGTTATTATTATGTCATTATGACAGCCGATTATTTAAATTTTAAAACGCGTTCTCTTAAACAAGTTTAAGGTTGGAGGCACTTATGTCATCAGCTATCAAACATCTCTTTTTTTTCTTTCAATAATTCGATGTTCGATATTTATATTGGAGAACGATTAATTTAAATTCACGCTGTAAAGTCTCTCTTTGGAATGCTTCCTACCAAAAACGAGTTTATACCCGAAACTTGAATCCGAAATCCCGGATTAGAAATAGAAGAGAGTCTATTCACCACAACCTTTGCTGCTGACTGTCATAGTACTCTAATTGGCTGTAGATTATAACTCCATATATATTGGCTGTAACTAGTTATATGGCAAATCTAATAACCTTCGAGGTCCCATACCAAACTGCTATATTCGCTCCATATTATTTGTTTTTTTCTTAAAAAAGTTTATTAAATTTTAAGAAAAATATTTAATAGTCTTAATCATGAGGATATTCGTCTAGACTATCCTTTATCTCCCTCTTACTTAAACATCACATTTCATTGGGTAGGAATTAATCATTCTAATTAGCTACCTAATTGTAGTTTCAATCTATGGGCCCTTTCCATAAGTCAAAGGACAGATTGTGAGATGCGAAAAAAACATTACTGCTTAAAAGGTCTTAATCTTTCTAAATTTACCTTCAATTCCGCCATCCCTTTCTCTTCCGGAAGCCAAAAAAAAAAAAGAAAGAAAAAAAAAGATGGATTTTTACACAAATAATTGGTCATATTAATTGTTTAATTTTTCTAATTGGTATACATAAATTATATACTGATTATGCACAACTACACATATAATATATGAATTATACATATATTAGTGGTGTTCGGCTTGTGCGGCTAGGTTGGATCCCTGCTTGAGCAGCGATATCCTAGCACACATGCTATCTCAATCATGGCACAAGCGCAAATTAGGCTTGTTCGGCGTCAGTTTCCCGTGTTGCATATCTAATGCGCATGCATTATCAAGTACAATCAGTTGCCTTTCACCCCTCGCGTCCCACGTCGTCCTCGCTTCGTCGTGCGATGGCTTGGTCCATGACTAATATGCCCGGACTCTCGGATTCGATAAAGGCAGTGGGCATGTGGTCTTCATTGGCTCCAATCTGTCCATATATTGCTCCTTACGAATGACGGTCGTGCTCGTCTTGGACTTGGCCGTGCCCTTTGGGTCGGCCATGCTCATGCGCCGACGTCAATGAGGAATGCTACCTGATTGATCCTGCCAGTATTCATATGCTTGTCTCAAAGATTAAGCCATGTATGTATAAGTACGAAACATTTCAGACTGTGAAACTACGAATGGCTCATTAAATAAGTTATAGTTTGTTTGATGGTATCTACTACTCGGATAACACCTTATAAGAAATCGAACTTTTTGGGTTCTAGGGGGAATATGGACGCAATGCTGAAACTTAAAGGAATTGACGGAAGGGCACCACCAGGAGTGAAGCATGCGGCTTAATTTGACTCAACAAGGGAAAACTTACCAGGTCCAGACATAGTAAGGATTGACAGACATAGAGCTCTTTCTTGATTCTATGGGTGGTGGTGCATGACCGTTCTTAGTTGGTGGAGCGATTTATCTGGTTAATTCCTTTAACAAACGAGACCTCAGCCTGCTAACTAGCTATGCAGAGGTATCCATTCGCGGCCATCAATTCTTAGAGGGACTACGACCTTTTAGGACGCGGAAGTTTGAGGCAATAATAAGTCTGTGATGCCCTTAGATGTTCCGGGCCACACGTGCGCTACACTGGTATATTCAACGAGTTTATAGCCTTGGCCGACAGGCTTGGGTAATCTTTGAAATTTCATCATGATGGGGATAGATCATTGCAATTGTTGGTCTTCAATGAGGAATTCCTAGTAAGTATGAGTCATTAGCTCATGTTGACTACGTCCCTGCCCTTTGTACACACCGTCCGTTGCAACTACCGATTGAATGATCCGGCGAAATATTCGGATCGCGGTGACGTGGGCGGTTCGCTGCCCGTGATGTTGCAAGAAGTCCATTGAACCTTATCATTTAAAGGAAGGAGAAGTCGTAACAAGGTTTCCGTAGGTGAACCTGCGGAAGGATCATTGTCAAAACCTGCAAAGTAGAACGACCAGCGAACTTGTTTAAACACTGGGGAGCAGGGCGGCCGAGGTGCTCCGGCCTCCCTCCCCGCAGCTCCCTCCTATCCCCGGCGCCCTCCTCGCATGTGTGCTGAGTGATTAACGAACCTGGCACGGAAAGCACCAAGGAAAAAAAACATATATTATACTTCCGTTAGCTTTTTTACTTTAAATGGTTGAGGGAACGACTATTTAGGTTAATTACACAAAAAAGTTAGTAAGCCCCATGATTTTGCTTTTGCAGTATTCTTCTGTATATTCTCAGTTCAAGGTTTTATTTTCAACAAACAAATGAAGCAAATTTATACATTTGATCCGCTCAAAATTTCTAATATTTACTTATAGAAAGCAAAAACCCTGACTTGCTCTTTGTGATAAGAAAAGAAACATCTATCAATTATTAATATTAACTCCTATAGATGGCGGACCTTTCAGCTCTTTTTAAATTTTTTATCTTGATCCAAAGTTGTCTATTACTGAGTAAGGAAGAATAATACAAGACGTATTAAGTATAAAACTGTAAGACTTATACAACTATTTGAAGGTGAGCAATTTCGTCATTGTTAAATTTTATATCTACTCTTCACGTTAGGAAAAAATCTCATTTTTATCTTTGGCTCTAACAGAGCTCTAACGTGAGGATAATTTCAAATATTATCAATAGTTAAGGGGTAAATATGGATAGTTTTTTCAAAGAATTTGGATACGTTGTGCACACTACACACATTCTATGTTGGAGTTTCGTAAATGATAAGAACAAATACGAAACAATTTGCTAACGGTAAAAATATGAATGGACCAAAAATTTAATAATGATGAAACTAAGTGTAACGACCCAGCCAGTCGTTTTAAAAGTTGTAGCCCCATTTTCCTATTTATTGCTCATTATGTGCTTTATAACTGTTATGTGACTTGCCGGGGTAGTCGGTTCGGGCCCGGAGAAATATTAGAATGAATTAGAACACTTAGTTCCAAAGTTTAAAACTTAAGTTGAAAAGGTTAGCTGGATATCGACCTATGTATAAACGACCCCGGAATAGAATTTTGATGATTCCAACAGCTCCGTATGGTGATTTTGGATTTAGGAGCGTGTTCGAAATTTTATTTGGAAGTCCGTAGTTAAATTAGGCTTGAAATGACTAAAATAAGAATTTAAGTTTGGAAGTTTGACGGGGAGTTGACTTTTTGATATTGGGGTCGAAATCCAGTTTCAAAAATTTTCATAGCTCCGTTATGTCATTTATGACTTGTGTGCAGAATTTGAGGTCAATCGGACTTGATTTGATAGGTTTCGGCATTGTAAAAGTTGGAAATTCTTAAGTTTCATTAAGCTTGAATTGGGGTATGATTTGTGATTTTAGCATTATTTGATGTGATTTGAAGCTTCGACTAAATCCGTATGATGTTTTAGGACTTGTTGGTGTATTTGGTTGAGGTCCCGAGGGCCTCTAGTGAGTTTCGGAAGGTTATCGGATTAATTTCGGACTTGGATTTCTGATGCCCGTTCTGGTTTCCTTCTTCGCGTTCGCAAGAGGAGTCTCGCGTTCGCGAAGAGGAAATTTGGATTGGCACATTTTGTGCTTCGCGTTCGCGACCGAGGGCATGCGTTCGCGAAGGGTCGAGGTGCAAAGCTTCGCGTTCGCGATCAAAGCCTCACGTCCACGAAGGGGAAATAGCTGGAGAGGATTTTTGCCTTCGCATTCGCGAAGGGCAAGGTTTGGCAGCACAATTTTTGTGCTTCGCGAATGCGAGGCACTGACCGCGTTCGCGAAGAAGAAATGTCTGGACAGAGAGTTAAGTTCAGAAATCATTTTTGACGAATTGGAGCTCGGGAAGAGGCGATTTTCGAGCGATTTTCAAGAAAAACATTGGGGTAAGTGTTCTTAACTTAATTTTGGTTAGATTATCCGAATTCATCGTTGTTTTAACATTTAATTGGTGATTTAAGTTGGAAAAGTTGAAAACCTTCTTGGATAGATTTGAGGCTTTGAGGGTCGAATTGCTATCGGCATTTAGTCATTTTGGTATGGTTAGACTCGTGGTTGAATGGGCGTTCATATTTCGTAACTTTCACCGGATTCTGAGAGGTGGGCCCCACGGGCGATTTTTGAGTTAATTTTGGATTTTATTAAAAAATATAGTATTTTATTATGAAATTGATTCCTATAATTTTTGTTAACTATATCGAATTATTTTGGCTAGATTCGAGCCATTCAGAGTTGAATAATCGAGGAAAAGGCCTACTAGTGGATTAAATCTCATCAAGTCGAGGTAAGTGACTTGTCTAACATTGTGTGGGAAACAGTTCCCCTAGAATTGGTATTGATGTGATAATTGTAATGTGTTGAAAGTCGTGTACACGAGCTAAATATGGAAGATTATATTTTTAAATTGTGTATATCACTGTTGTATATTAATTAAATTATTTTATTTTGTTATATTCTTCTATCATTGATCTGATTTTTATACTTTAAATGTACTTGACCTTTTCCTGCTAATTGTTTTACCTGTTTAGTTGAAACTTGGTTTTTTTTATTCTGTGCATTATTTGAAGGTTGAATTTCTTTAAAGTAAATATTATTAAAAATGAAGTATTTTACATTTTAAAATTTTGATGTTAACTCAAAATGTTAAATTTGTGGAAGTATTATTTTTGCTGAATATTTTGTGAGACTTTGTATATATTGTGATTGAGTCGTGAGTTCCTTATTGTGAAAAATATTTTTGTTGTTGATTTATTTTGGCAAGTTGAAATATTTGGGCACTTGAGGTGCAAATTGTGATATATTGTGATATTGATACGCATGCGGTGGTATAAGGTCTGGGTGTTGAAACGCATGCGGTGAGATAAAGGTGGCTTGATATGCGTGGCTAGTAGGGGAACTACTAGAAGTCATGCAGTGTTATAAGGGTGGCTAAAACACGGGATGCTATTTCGGGAAAAATATTTTCTTTAAAATTAAATATGAAAGCTCTTGCGGTGATATAAGAAAATGAGATATTGTGAATTTATTTATTATTTGGGACTACGAGGCAATACCTCGGGAGTGCCCTTGCTGATATTTATTTATGGCTGCATTTGCCTTTGATTATTGTCGTGATTTTTCTTAAAGTTGTAAATTTCTATTTTCTTTCCACGAGGTATTATTTTTCCTTATTCTGTGCAATTTAATGGTGGCATAATACTTATTTGATTCATTTTTATTGTCATTTATTGTTATTATATTGTTAAACATGTCACCATGTCTTTTATTATTCCAGTAGGGCCTGACCTGACCTCGTCACTACTCTACCGAGGTTAGACTTGGCACTTACTAGGTACCACTGTGGTGTACTTATACTATACTTCTGTATATCTTTTTGTGCAGATCCAGATGCTTCCTATCAGACCAGGTATCAGTGAGCTAGCTGAATGTGGAGACTTCAAGGTATATCTGCCAGTGTCCGCAGACCTCAGAGTCCCCTTCTATCCTTATTATGTTATTTTCCCTATTCACATTAGACTCTGATGTATAAAGATATTCGTACTGCTTCTTTAGAGCTTGTGACTTGTATTTCACCGGGTTTTGAGAGTTTTTTTTATGTACAGAGAGGTTGAGATTTAAAAATTTTTAATTGTTATTTTGATTATTTCGCATATTGATAGGCTTACCTAGTCTTAGAGACTAGGTGCCATCACGACATCCTACAGAGGAAAATTTGGGGTCGTGACATGTTGGTATCAGAGCTCTAGGTTCATAGGTGTTATGAGTTACAAGCAGATTTAGTAGAGTCTCGCGGATCAGTACGGAGACATCTGTATTTATCTTCGGGAGGCTATGGAACTGTTAAGAAATATTCACTTCTTTGATTCCTTATTGTGCGCATTTGTTGAATTCGAAGTTCTAAACTATTGTCTTTCTATTCTCTCACAGATGGTGAGGACACACACAACTGGATCCGATGATCAGACACCCGCGCCCCCTGTTGGAGCCCCCAAGAGGCCGGGGTCGAGGTAGAGGCCGTGCCGGAGGCTGAGGAAGACCACATGGTGTAGATAGATTACCCGCACGAGCTGCTGTAGAGGAACCACCAGTAGCTCCAGTTGGAGAATAGGCACCTGAGACGCCTGTTACTACTCTTGTACTTCAGGATACTCTTGCCCAGTTTTTGAGCATGTTTGGCACTCTAGCTCAGGCAAAGTTAATTCCACTTGCTCCTGCCACATCTCAGGTTGGGGGAGGAGCACAGACTCCCGCCGCCCGTACCCCAAAGCCACGGGCCCAAGTTGATCATGCCCTAGAGCTTATACCAGTGCAACAAGTTGTCCCAGTTCTACCCGAGGTTAGGACAACAGTTTCAGAAGGGGAGCAGCTCAGGCTCGAGAGGTACAAGAAGTACCACCCTCCCACTTTCAGCGGTTTGGCTTCAGAGGATGCTCAGGGTTTTCTTGAGAAATGTCACCGTATCCTCCGTACTATGGGTATTGTGGATTCCAGCGGGGTTTCTTTCACGACATTCCAGCTTAGAGGAGCGGCCTACCAGCGGTGGCAGGCATATGAGTTGGACAGTCCGGCCGAGGCAACTTTACTCACTTGGACTCAATTCTCAGATATATTCTTGAGAGAGTATGTTCCTCAGAGTCTTAGAGATGCATGGCGTGCAGAGTTTAAGCAGCTGCGCCAGGGTTCTATGACTGTGTTAGAATATGCATTTAGTGATTTGGCTAGGCATGCACCGGCCTTGGTTGCTACTATTCGAGAGCGGGTCCACCGATTTATTGATGGGCTCCAACCTAGTATCAGATTCAGTATGGCCCGAGAGCTAGAGATGGATATCACATACCAACAGGTGGTGTCATTTGCTAGGAGATTGGATGGTATACGGACTCGGGAGAGAGAAGAGAGGAAAATTAAGAGACCCCAAGATTTTGGCACATATAATAATTCCCGTGCCCCAGCTGCAGCCCGTCATGGTAGAGGCTATGTGAGCCGTCCTATTCATTCAGCACTTACAGCTTCCAGCGGTATTCCGGCTACTCCCAGACCTCAGGTTCCATATTATGCACCGCCAATGTCTACTGTACCTCCTGTATGGGGTGCTTTCAGCGAACAATCTAGTCTATCAGGCCCGAGCCAGTCCCAACAGCCACGTCCTATGAGGGCTTTTTGTGAGTGTGGTGACACTCGTCATATAATGAAGGATTGCCTCAGACTTAGGAGGGGTGCACCTCCACAGATTTCTCAGGCCCCACCTATTCCACAGGGCCCTCAGGCTTCTTAGGCCATGATTACTGCACCAGTTGCCACTCCACCTGCATAGCCAGCCAGAGGTGGAGGTCAGACAGGTAGAGGTTGCCCTAGAGGGGGAGGCCAGGCCAGATATTATGCCCTTCCTGCTAGGACGGAGGCAGTTGCATCCGATTCTATTATCACAGGTATTATTCCGGTCTGTTATAGAGATGCATCAGTCTTATTTGATCCAGGCTCCACTTATTCTTATGTATCATCTTATTTTTCCCCGTATTTAGGCATATCCCATGATTCCTTGAGTTCTTCTGTTTATGTATCTACACCCGTGGGTGAATTTATTATTGTGGACCGCGTGTATCGGTCGTGTTTAATCGTTATCAGTGGTTTTGAGACCAGAGCTGATTTATTATTGCTCAATATGGTGGATTTCGATATTATTTTGGGCATGGACTGGTTGTCGCCCTATCACACTATTCTTGATTGTTACGTTAAGACAGTAATAATGGCTATGCCAGGTCTACCGTGGTTAGAGTGGAGAGGTACCTCGGATTATATTCCTAGCAGGGTTGTTTCATTTCTTAAGGCTCAACGGATGGTTGAGAAGGGGTGCGATACATATCTGGCCTATGTGAGAGATATTAGTGTTGATACTCCTACCGTGGAGTTGGTTCCTATAGTAAGGGATTTTCCTGATGTATTTCCAGCGGATCTTCCAGGTATGCCACCCGATAGGGATATTGACTTTGGCATTGATTTGTTATCGGGAACTCAACCCATTTCTATTCCACTATATCATATGAACCTAGCAGAGTTGAAAGAATTAAAAGAACAATTACATGAGTTGCTTGATAAGGGCTTCATGCGGCCTAGTGTTTCGCCTTGGGGTGCTCCTGTCTTATTTGTGAAGAAGAAGGATATATCTATGCGGATGTGGATTGATTACCGTAAGCTGAACAAGGTTACAGTGAAGAACAGGTATCCATTGCCACATATTGATGACCTATTTGATCAGCTTCAGGGTGCCAGGGTATTCTCTAAAAGTGACTTGCGTTCAGGCTATCATCAGTTGAAGATTCGGGAGTCAGATATCTCGAAGACAGCTTTTAGGACTTGGTATGGTCATTATGAGTTTCTTGTAATGTCATTTGGACTAACAAACGCCACAACAACATATATGCATTTGATGAACGATGTATTTCAGCCCTATCTTGACTCCTTCGTCATTGTATTTATTGACAACATTCTGGTGTATTCGCGGAGTCAGGAGGATCATGAGCAGCACTTGAGTACTGTGCTTCAGACTTTAAGAGAAAATAAGTTATATGCAAAATTTTCATAGTGTGAATTTTGTCCTGATTTAGTGGGATTTTTGGGTCATATAGTTTCATGCGAAGGGATCAAGGTGGATCCGAAGAAGATTGAAGCAGTGCAGAGTTGGTCCAGACCTTCCTCAACTATGGAGATCTGGAGATTTCTTAGTTTGGCAAGGTATTATCGCAGATTTGTAGATGGTTTCTCTTCTAAAGCTGCACTTATGACCAAATTTGTAACGACTCGACCGGTCGTTTTAAGCTCTAGTGTGTCGTTCGGAGGTATGAGGCCCTGGGCGGCTTCACTTAAGGTATTATGACTTGTACAGATGGTCGGAATTGAATTTCGGGAAGTTCGGAGTTGATTTGGAAAGAGAATTCTAATTTCGGAAGCCTTAAGTTGGTGGAATTGATTAAAGTGCGAATTTTGAGTAAACGACCTCAGAATCAGGATTTGAAGGTTCCAACAGGGCGTATGATGATTTTAGACTTAGACGTATGTCCGGATCAAGTTTTGGATGACCCGAGAGCATTTCGACGCCTATTATGGAAGTTGGCATTTTTGGAAGGACTTCATAAATTTGAGTTGAAGTGCATTTCAATATTATCAATGTCTGTTTGGGATTCCAAGTTTGGGAATGGCTCCGTATGATGATTCTGGTATTGGGAGCGCTTCCGGATGTTGATTTGGAAGTCCGTAGGTCATTTCGGTGTTAATTGACAAAAGTTAAAAATTTGGATGATTTTGAGAAGTTTGATCGGGAGTGGACTTTTTGATAACCGGGTCGGATTCCGATTTCGGAAGTTGGAGTAGATCCATAATGTCAATTATGACTTGTGTGCAAAATTTGAGGTCAATCAGATTTGATTTGATAGGTTTCGGCGTCGAATGTAGAAGTTTGAAGTTCTAAAGTTCATAAAGCTTGAATTGGGGTGAGATTCATGGTTTTGTTGTTGTTTGATGTGATTTGAGGCCTCGAGCAGGTTCGTGTTATGTATTGGGACTGGTTGGTACGATTGGACGGGGTCCCAGGGGCCTCGGGTGTGATTCGGGGTGGTTCTGGATCACGTTTGGGTGTTTTGATGCTGCTGGTTGCTGGTTCTGATGTTGTTCTTCATGTTAGCAAGGAGCCTCTTGCGTTCACGAAGAAGGATTCTGCTGTTGGGACTTTGTTCTTCGCGTTCGCGAAGAAGGAATTTCTGCTGTCCGTCGTCTAACTTCGGAAGCTTATATCTTTCAATCTATAAAAAATCTGGATATGATCCAACAATAAAAGTTGTAGCCCTTGGTGTCTAGTTTTTAGAAAGGTAAAACAATTTTCATTTGGAGTTATGTACAAAACGTTATGGTGGATATACTACAGACTGTCCGGGAAGAGTTTGGAAATCTCTGCTGCACATGGCTGACTTTGAAAGTTTATATCTCGCAATCTACAATGAATTGGGAGATAATCAACAAATAAAAGTTATATACCTTGATGTCTAATTTCCAGAAAGTCAAACCATTTATGATTTGGAGTTTGGTACAAAAGGTTATGACCATTATACTAGAGGCTGTATGAGAAGAGTTGGAAAATGGCTTTTGAGAATTTTGTTCATCGCGAACGCGATGTGGGCCTCGCGAACGCGAAGAAGGGTCGTCTGGCGGTGTATAAGTTTGCAAAAATGGGTTTGGTTCATTTCATCTCATTTCCTTCATGGGAGACGACCTAGGAGCGATTTTGGAGCTCCATCTTCATCATCTATATCAAGGTAAGTGATTCCTACCTATTGCAAGTTAAATACTTGGTTTATATACTAATTTAGGCATGAAAATTCATGGACAACAACAACAACAATAACAACCCAGTATAATCCCACTAGTGGGGTCTGGGGAGGGTAGTGTGTACGCAAACCTTACCCCTACCATAAGGTAGAAAGGCTCTTTCCAATAGACCCTAGGCATCCTTCCCTCCAAACACTCCCCACCTTGCTCTTGGGGTGACTCGAACTCACAACCTCTTGGTTGGAAGTGGAGGTTGCTTACCATCAGAGCAACCCCTCTTGTCAAAATTCATGGAAATTAGTAGAAATTTGGAGTTTTGAAGAAAAACCTAGAAATTGGTATTTTTGGATTTTTACCACGAAATTGAACATGAAATTTGGAATAAATGATATAATCGAGTTCGTGGTGTTATGGGTAATGTTTATCTTCAAAGAATTTCGAAATCCAGGCACATGGGCCCGAAGGTAAATTTTACGGACTTTTCGAGCGGAGTTGAAAATTATTTAAATTGATTAATTATGGGTTTTAGAACACATATTTATTGATTTGCACATTGTTTGTATAGTTTTGGATCAACAAGCATCAGTTTGAGGAATTAAAGTGGCGTTGGAGCCGGCTATGGAGCTTCGGAGCGAGGTAAGTCTCTTGTCTAACCTTGCAAGAGGGAATTTACCCCATAGCTGATTTAAATTAATAATTGTTGCTAATTGTGGGGGGCTACATACGCACGAGGTGACGAGAGTCCGTGCGTAGCTACTAATATTGCTAAGTCCGGGTAATTTAGGACTCAAATTATGAATTACTTGTGATAATTGTATCCTTATTTAATCAAAGCATTGGGATTATATTGTAAATTGTTAGAGGAAAATTGGAAAATACTGAAAGTTTATATACTTGAATTTTGTGGAAAAATCTTTAACTGTTAATGGAATTGTACATCCTTATGTGTAAATTTTATAATATCTTCTCATTCCGGAGGTTCATAAGAAAATGTCCTCCTTTCTTGTAGAGCGGGCCGAACGCCTCGGCAGTATAGATATATCTATGGATCGTGCCGCACGTCCCTCGGCAGTGTACATGACACTCTGGATCGGGCCGTACGACCACGACAAAAATCGTGCCTAATAATAATTACACGATACCTTGATATTTTATTGCAGCTTGTGAAGCTAATTTGATAAATTGAAAATTATTGAAATTGAAAGAATTAATTATCTCTGCTGGTTAAATGAAAATTATTGTTATTACTATAAATCATGTTGGTTTAAATATTTCTATTTTAATATTATTGACTCCTAGTGAGTGTCAAAGTCGACCTCTCGTTACTACTTCTTCAAGATTAGGCTTGATACTTACTGGGTTCACGTTATTTACGTACTCATGCTACACTTGCTACACATTTTTGTGCAGGTACATATATGTCTAGCGGCCTTGTGGGCGCAGAGGTGTGGTTAATGCAGAGACTTAGGTGAGCTGCATTCTATATTATGATCCGCATCCAGTAGATTCTCCTTCAGAGATATTTATATTTTTCCTATCTAATTTGTATTCCGGACAGTTACTGTATTTTATTTTATATTCCTAGTAAATTCTCATGCACTTGTGACATCGGGTTTTGGGAGGATTATGGGTTGTTTTGTATTGAATTTGTTAAAAGTATTATTATTTACTCTGTAAATCCCCATTCTTTACTATGTATATTAAAGGAAAATATGATTTCAAAAGTAATAAAAAATGAGAATCCAATTTAGTATTTATTGTTGGCTTGCCTGATAGTGGTGTCCGGCGCCATCACGACCTTAATAAATTTTGGGTCGTAACAAAATTGACCTAGAAGGGTGTTGCGTTCAGGTGGACCGAGGAATGTGAGGAGAACTTCCAAAACCTCAAAACAGCTTTGACTACAACCCCATTATTGGTGCTGCCTACAGGTTCAGGGTCTTATACTGTGTATTGTGATGCATCTCATATTGGTCTCGGCACAATGTTGATGCAAAACGGTAGGTGATTGCCTATGTGTCCAGGCAGTTAAAGGTGCATGAGAAGAATTATCCTATATATGACCTTGCGATAGCAGCTATTGTTCATACTTTAAAGATTTGGCGGCATTATTTGTACGGTGTCCATTGTGAGGTTTATACCGATCACCGGAGCTTACAACATTTGTTTAAGCAAAAGGATATTAATTTGCGGAACTGGAGGTGGTTAGAGTTACTTAAGGATTATGATATCACCATTCTCTATCATCCCGGGAAGGCCAATGTAGTGGCTAATGCCTTGAGCCATAAGGCGGAGAGTTTGGGCAGCTTAGCATATTTACCAGTAGTAGAGAGGCCTTTAGCCTTGGATGTTCAGGCCTTGGCCAACCAGTTTGTTAGATTGGATATTTTCGAGCCGAGCTGAGTTTTGGCTTGTGTGATTTCTTAGTTTTCTCTTTATGATCGTATCAGGGAGCGTCAGTATGGTGACCCCCATCTGCTTGTCCTTAAGAATACAGTTCAGCACGGTGATGCCAAGTAAGTCACTATTGGAGATGATGGTGTATTACGAATGCAGGGCAGGCTATGTGTACCCAATGTAGATGGCTTGCATGAGTTAATTCTCCAGGAGTCTCACAGTTCGCGATACTCCATTCATTTGGGTGCTGCGAAGATGTATTAGGACTTGAGGAAGCATTAGTGGTGGAGGAGGATGAAGAAAGACATAGTGGAATATGTAGCTCGGTGTCTAAATTGCCAGCATGTGAAGTATGAGCATCAGCAGCCAGGTGGGTTGCTTCAGAAGTTAGAGATTCCGGAGTGGAAATGGGAGCGGATCACTATAGATTTCATTGTTGGATTCCCACAGACTCAACGGAGGCTTGATGCAGTCTGGGTGATTGTTGAAAGGCTGACCAAGTCAGCTCAGTTCATTCCTGTGATGACTACCTATTCTTTCGAGCAGTTGGCTCGAATTTATATTCGCGAGATCGTCAGGCTTCATGGCGTACCGGTATCCATCATCTCTGACCGGGGTACGCAATTTACATCACGGTTTTGGAGGGCTGTACATCAGGAGTAAGTCACCCTTAGACGGACGGACAGTCCGAGCGCACTATCCAGATATTGGAGGATATGCTTTGTGCGTGTGTGATAGATTTTGGGGGTGGTTGGAATCAGTTCTTACCACTTGCGGAGTTTGCTTACAACAACAACTACTAGTTGAGCATTCAGATGGCTCCGTATGAGGCCTTGTATGGTAGGCAGTGCCGGTCTCCAGTGGGTTGGTTCGAACCGGGCGAGGCTAGGCTATTGGGTACAGACTTGGTTCAGGATGCCTTGAAAAAGTTTAAATTGATTCAGGATCGACTTCGTACAACCCAATCTAGATAGAAGATTTATGTAGATCGGAAGGTTCGTGATGTTGCATTCATGGTTGGTGAATAGGTCTTGCTCCGGGTTTCGCCTATGAAGGGTGTGATGAGGTTCGGAAAGAAGGAAAAGTTGAGCCCTAGGTATATTGGGCCTTTTGAGATTCTTGAGAGAGTTGGAGATGTGGCTTACAGACTTGCACTACCACCTAGTCTCTCTGCAGTTCATCCAGTGTTCCATGTTTCCATACTCCGAAAGTATCATGTCAATCCGTCTCATGTGTTAGACTTCAGTTCTGTTCAGTTGGACATGGATATATCTTATGTTGAGGAACCAGTGGCTATTTTTTACAGGCAGTTCGAAAGCTGAGGTCAAAGAATATTGCTTCCGTGAAGGTTCAGTGGAGGTGTCATCCGCTCGAGGAGGCGACTTGGGAGACGGAGTAGGATATGCGCAGCCGTTATCCTCATCTTTTCACCACTTCAGATATGTCTCTATGCTCTTTCGAGGATGAACGATTATTTTAAAAGAGGGATGGTGTAACGACCCACCCAGTCATTTTAAAAGTTGTAGCCCCGTTCCCCTATTTACTGCTTATTCTGTGCTTTATAACTGTTATATAACTTGGGGGGGGGGGTAGTCGGTTCGGGTACAGAAAGATTTTAGAATGAATTGGAACACCTAGTTCCAAAGTTTAAAACTTAAGTTGAAAAGGTTGGCTGGATGTTGACCTATGTGTAAACGACTCCGGAACAGAATTTTGATGATTCCAACATCTCCGTATGGTGATTTTGGACTTAGGAGCGTGTTCATAATTTTATTTGAAAGTCCATAGTTAAATTAGGCTTGAAATGGCTAAAATAGGAATTTAAGTTTGGAAGTTTGACCAGAGAGTTGACTTTTTGATATTGGGGTCGGAATCCAATTTCAAAAATTTTCATAGCTCCGTTATGTCATTTATGACTTGTTTGCACATTTTGAGGTCAATCAGACTTGATTTGATAGGTTTCGGCATCGAATGTAGAAGTTGGAAATTTTTAAGTTTCATTAAGCTTGAATTGGGGTGTGATTTATGATTTTAGCATTATTTGATGTGATTTGAGGCTTCGACTAAGTCCATATGATATTTTAGGACTTGTTGGTGTATTTGGTTGAGGTCCCGAGGGCCTCGGGTGAGTTTTAGAAGGTTATCGGATCAATTTTAAACTTGGATTGCTGCTAGAAATTTTCTGTTGCCTGTGCTGGTTTCCTTCTTCGTGTTCACGAGGCGTGTCTCGCGTTTGCGAAGAGGAAATTTGGACTGGCACATTTTTTGCTTCGCGTTCGTGACTGAGGGCACGCGTTCGCGAAGGGTCGAGGTGCAAAGCTTCACGTTCCTGATCGAAGCCTCGCGTTCGCGAAGGGGAAATGGCCGGAGAGGATTTTTGCCTTCGCGTTCGCGAAGGGCAAGGTTTGGCAGCACAACTTTTGTGCTTCGCGAACACGAGGCACTAACCGCGTTCACGAAGAAGAAATGTCTGGGCGGAGAGTTAAGTTCAGAAAATGGGACTTTGTCCCATTTTCCAGTTTTGATGAATAAGAGCTCGGGGAGAGGCGATTTTCGGGAGAGTTTCAAGAAAAACATTGGGGTAAGTGTTCTTAACTCAATTTTGGTTAGATTACCCGAATCCATCGTTATTTTTAACATTTAATTGGTGATTTAAGTTGGAAAAGTTAAAAACCCTCTTGTATAGATTTGAGGATTTGAGGGTCGAATTGTTATCAGAATTTAGTCATTTTGGTATGGTTAGATTCGTGGTTGAATGGGCGTTCATATTGCGTAACTTTCACCGGATTCCAAGACCTGGGCCCCCACAGACAATTTTTGAGTTAATTTCGAATTTTATTGAAAAATGTAGTAGTTTCTTATGAAATTGATTTCTATAATTTTTGTTGACTGTATAGAATTATTTTGGCTAGATTCGAGCCATTCAGAGTTGAATAATTGAGGAAAAGGCCTAATAATGGATTAAATCGTAGCAAGTCGAGGTAAGTGACTTGTCTAACCTTGTGTGGGGAAAATTCCCCCGTAGGATTGGTATTGATGTGATAATTGTAATGTTTTGAAAGTCGTGTACACGAGATGACGAGTGTGTACACGAGCTAAATGTGGAAGATTATATTTTTAAATTGTGTAGATCACTGTTGCATATTAATGAAATTATTTTATTTTATTTTATTTGTAACGACCCGATCGATCATTTTGAGCATTTACGTTCCTTTCAACTATTTGAAGTCTTGAATAACTTCCTACGAGGTATTATGACTTTTGTGAATTGTCGGTTTTGATTTTAAGGTATTTTAGAGTTAGCTTAAAAGAATGATTTTTCATGTTGGAAATTTAAGTTAGTAAAAGTGCACTGGATATGGACCTATGTGGAAACGACCTCGGATTTGAATATTGATGATTCCAATAGCTCCGTATGGTGATTTTGGACTTAAAAGCATGTCCAACATATTATTTGGAGATCCGCAGTGGAATTAGGCTTGAAATGCCGAAAGTTGAATTTTTGGGAAATTTGACCGGGGGGCTAACTTTTTGATATCGGGGTCGAAATTCGATTCTGAAAATTTGAGTACCTCCATTATATCATTTATGACTTGTGCACAAAAATTTGAGGTAAATCGGACGTGATTTGGTAGGTTCCGGAGTCGTTCGTAGAAATTAGAAATTTCAAAGTTCATTAGGCTTGAATTGGGGTGTAATTCATGGTTTTAGCGTTGTTTGAGGTGATTTGAGGGTTCGACTAAGTCCGTATGATATTTTAGGACTTGTTGGTATATCTGGTTGAGGTCCCGAGGGGCTCGGGTGAGTTTTGGATGGTTAGCGGATCAATTCAGACTTAGAAGAAAAAGCTGAAGTTTCTGCCCTCTGATGCAATCGCACCTGCGAAAATTCCATCATAGGTGCGAGCTCGCAGAAGCGAGTCTGGCAAGCGCAGATGCGAAAATGGACTGTGGGACAATGGTCGCAGGTGCGAGGAAAATTCTGCACCTGCGTGAGCGCAGATGCGGAAGGACGTGCGCAGAAGCGGCTGGCGCAGAAGCGCACACAAGCGCACACATGCGGGCAAAGGCGCAGATGCAGGGGTTTTTCCGCACATGCGGTTGGCGCAAAAGCGGCCAAGTTTCCACAGGTGTGAAAACCCCTGGGCAGTACAAAAATAGAGGGGTTCCGAGCTTTTTTCATTTTTGGGCATTTCAAGCTCGGGTTGGGCGATTTTGAGCAAGGTTTTCACGGGAAAACTTGAGGTAAGTCCCTTGTGATCATTTCTACTCTATAATATTGAATTATCATCGAATAATCCAACTACATTACATGTTTTTGAGGTGTAAATCGGGGGTTGGAACTTAGGGATTTGAAAATAAGATTTGAAGATTTGGAGGTCCAGTTGAGGTCGAATTTTGGTAAAATTAATATGGGTAGACTCGTGGTGGAATGTACTTTCGGATTTTGTAACTTTTGTTGGGTTCCGAGACTTGGGCCCCACAAGTGGTATTTTTGAGTGTAATTTCGGAGTTTTATGGAAAATTAGCATTTTCTTATGGAATTAATTCCAATAAATTTTATTGACTGAAACAAATTATTTGTGACTAGATTCGAGGCATTCGGAGGCCGTTTTGCGAGGCAAATGCATAGCAGAGTAAAGAATTTCACACTTTGAGATAAGTAACAATTTTAAATCTAGTCTTGAGGGTATGAAACCCCGGAATTTTATGTCATGTGATTATTTTGGAGGTGATGCACATGCTAGGTGACGAGCGTGTGGGTGTGCACTGAGAGGAGTGTGACTTGGTCTGTCCCGTGAAACTGTAAAGTTGAATAATTTATTGTTAGCTATATGCTCTCTATGTGTTGAAGAAATTTGGCTGTAAATCATGTTAGAAATCATGCTTAAGCTATGTTATAGTACTGTTGGGACCCGCCAAGGTTGCGTACTTGTTGAATTATTTGCTAATTGTTGTTTTTTACTCAGTCATGATTTGTCTTACGTATTATACCTCAGTATTTTTGGATATATGTTGATACACTATGTTATCTTTGTTTGGGCTGATCTTTGTGGTTTCTGAGAGTCGAGAAACTAGAGAGATTGAGGACTGAGTAAGGCCGAGGGACTGTCGGTGAGGTAAGGATATTATGGCACGTGAGTTATCCGTGCAGAGGATATTATAGCACGTGAGTTGTCCATGCAGCATGTGAGTTATTCGTGCAGATTATGGCGCTTGGGCTATAGGAGCCCCTCCGGAGTCTGTACACCCCCAGTGAGCACGAGTACCCATTGAGTGTGAGTGCTGAGGGCTAAGAGCCGAGTGATGAGTTGAGCGACTATTGCTTGAGAGGAAGTACCTGCTTTGTATTTGTTGTTGCACTTGGTTGCTATGTGTCATTGTTGTGAAATCTCTGAAAGATTTTATATCCGGATTACATGAACTTAATCTGTATAAAATCGATTTGACTTAAACTGCCGGATTTGAAAGCATGTCTATTCTTTGGGGGAATTACTAAAAGTGAACTATAACTGTGTAGCTCGTCATTATCTTTAGTTCCTTAGTTATTATTGTTACTTTCTGAGTTGGTTGTACTCATACTACACTCTGCATTTCGTGTGCAGATCCAGGTGTTCCCGAACATAGCGGGTGTTGATCCTTTCACGCGGTTGATTTTCAGGAGATTTTGAGGTAGCTGCCATATTTCGCAGACCTTGTCTCTCCTTCTCTATCTCTTTGTTTACTGTATTTGGTCTCAGACTATTATAGACCGTATTTTCCAGACTTGTATTCACATTAGATGCTCATGTACTCAGTGACATCAGGTTTTGGGGAGTGTTCGTGTCAGTATTTGTGGGATTTTGTATTGTATTAAATTATTGTATTTTCAAACTTAAGAGAAATTATGGTTTATCGAGATTGTCGGCTTGCCTAGTATCGAGATAGGCGTCATCATGACATGTTGGGATATTGGGCTGTGACAAGTTGGTATCAGAGCTTTAGGTTACATCGGTCTCACGCGTCATGAGCAGGTTTAGTAAAGTCTTGCGGATCGGTACAGAGACGTCTGTACTTATCTTCGAGATGCTGCCAAACCCTTAGGAAAATTTCACTTTCTTGTATTCTATCATGCGGAATTGATTCAGCTTGAAACATAACTCTTTGAATTCCTTCCATGCATTCGTATGCGCACATGAGCGCTCTGTATCAGCTGTGCATCGCCGGCTTGTGATTCTATGAACGAGGTTCAAGATGTGCATTCTGTGTTTTAGTGATGGGCTAGTTTGGAGGACTTGAGGCCAGGTTTAGACCGCAGCTTAGGCTCGGTAGCTTCAGTTGTAACCTGTACATTTGGACTCATATGTCCGGTAATATCCTTACGAGTGGAATTTGTGGCTCGATGAGCGGTGGAATGGCTTTGTGATGAGTACGATGTAACTGTGGGATGTGTTAAGATGATTTGAATATGATGAGAAGTGTTTCCTTGAAATATAAAGGAAGGCCATTGGGTGCTTTATTTTTGTTTTGATGTGACGTACAATCTCGAGTGTGAATGTTTTGAAAGATCTTTCACGTTGTTAAATTTTGGGGCAAATTAAATTCTCGCGTCTGGTTAATGAGTTTGGACTCAGAAAGATTAAGTG
>AWOL01S0032468.1:153984-186844 GCA_000715115.1 Nicotiana otophora
AGCTGCTGCACCACCAGCTCAGCCAGCCAGAGGTAGGGGTCTGGCAGCCAGAGGTAGAGGCCAGACAGTTAGAGGTGGAGGTCAGGTCGTTTGAGGTGGAGACCAGCCGGCTAGAGGCCGTCCCAGGGACGTAGTTAAGGGTGGTGGGGCCCAGCCCTGGTGTTATGCATTCCCAGCCATACCTGAGGCTGAGTCATCTAACGCTGTTATCACAGGTACTATTTCAGTTTGCAGTAGAGATGCTTCAGTTCTATTTGATCTGGGATCTACTTACTCCTATGTGTCATCCTATTTTGCTTCCTATTTGGTTATGCCCTGTGATTCTTTGAGTGCTCCTGTGTATGTGTCCACACCAGTGGGAGATGCTATTGTTGTACATCGTGTTTATCGTTCATGTGTGGTCACCATTGGGAGTTTTGAGACTCTTGTAGATCTCCTACTTCTCGACATGGTTGATTTTTATGTCATACTGAGTATGGATTGACTGTCACCTTATCATGCTATATTAGATTGTCACACTAAGGCAGTGACCTTGGCCTTGCAGGGGTTGCCTCGATTAGAGTGGAGAGGAAATCTAGGCCATTATGCCAGTAGGATTATCTCTTATCTGAAGGCTCGACATATGGTCGAGAAGGGGTGTCTAGCTTATTTGGCTTATGTCTGTGATTCTAGTGCGGAGGTTCCTTCCATAGATCTGGTGCCAGTTGTTCGTGAGTTTCCCGAGGTGTTTCCTGCAGACCTGCCGGGGGTGCCACCCGATAAGGATATTGATTTCTGCATTGATTTGGCTCCGGGCACTCAGCCTATTTCCATTCCGCCATATTGCATGGCCCTGACAGAGTTGAAAGAATTGAAGGAGCAGTTGCAAGATTTGCTTGATAAAGGCTTCATTAGACCTAATGTCTCACCCTGGGGTGCACCTGTGTTGTTTGTGAAGAAGAAAGATGGATCGATGAGGATGTGTATAGATTATTGGCAGTTGAACAAAGCCACCATCAAGAAAAAATATTCATTGCCGAGGATTGATGATTTATTTGATCAGATTCAGGGTGCCAAGGTGTTTTCAAAGATTGATTTGAGATCTGGCTACCATCAGTTGAGGATTAGGGCATCCTATGTTCCTAAGACAGCTTTTCGGACCCGGAATAGGAATTATGAGTTTCTAGTGATGTCATTTGGGCTGACAAATGCCCCAGCAACATTCATGGATTTGGTGAACCGAGTGTTCAAACCCTACCTGGATTCCTTTGTGGTTGTGTTTATTAATGATATCTTGGTCTACTCCCACAGTCGAGAGGAGCATGAGCAGCACCTTCGGATCATTCTTCAGACTCTGAAAGACAGCCAGTTATATGCTAAGTTCTCAAAATACGAATTTTGGTTGAGCTCAGTAGCTTTTTTAGGTCATGTTGTATCAGCAGAGGGTATTCAGGTGGATCCTAAGAAGATTGAGACAGTTCAGGACTGGCCTAGACCCACATCAACTACAGAGATCCGTAGTTTCCTGGGTTTGGCGGGCTATTACCATCGATTTGTGGAGGGGTTTTCATCCATAGCAGCCCAGTTGACTAGATTGACCCAGAAGGGTGCCCCGTTCAGGTGGTCAGACGAGTGTGAAGCGAGCTTTCAGAAGCTCAAGACTGCTTTAACTACAACACCAGTATTGGTGTTACCCACAGGTTCAGTATCTTATACAGTATATTGTGACGCATCTCATATTGGTCTGGGTGCGGTATTGATGCAGGGTGGCAAGGTTATTGCATATTCTTCGCGGCAGCTGAAGGTTCACGAGAAGAATTACCCTGTTCATGATCTAGAGCTAGCAGCCATTGTTCACGTGCTGAAGATTTGGAGGCACTTTCTTTACGGCGTGCCATGTGAGGTATTCACTGATCATCGGAGCTTGCAGTATTTGTTCAAGAAGAAGGAACTCAATCTGAGGCAGAGGAGGTGGCTGGAGCTATTGAAAGACTATGATATCACCATATTATATCATCCCGGGAAGGCCAGCGTGGTGGCCAACGCTTTGAGTAGGAAGTCAGTCAGTATGGGTAGCCTTGCATATATTCCAGTTGGGGAGAGACCGCTTGCATTGGATGTTCAGGCCTTGGCCAAACAGTTCGCGAGGTTAGATATTTCTGAGCCCAGTTGTGTTCTAGCTTGTACAGTTGCTCGGTTTTCTTTGTTTGAGCACCTCAGAGATCGGCAGGATGACGATTCTCATTTACTTGTCCTTAGAGACACAGTGCGACACGGGGGTGCCAAGCAAGTTACTGTTGGAGATGACAGAGTTTTGGATGCAGGGTCATATTTGTGTGCCTAATATGGATAGACTTCGTAAGTTGATCCTTGAGGAGTCCCACAGTTCCCGGTATTCTATTCATCCGGGTGCCGCCAAGATGTATCAGGACTTGAGGCAACATTATTGGTGGAGGCAAATGAAGAAGGACATAGTTGCCTATGTAGCTCGGTGCCTAAATTGCCAACAGGTAAAGTGTGAGCATCAGAGACCTGGTGGCTTACTTCAGAGGTTAGATATTCCTGAGTGGAAGTGGGAGCGTATCACTATGGACTTTGTTGTTGGACTCCCACAGACACAAAGGAAGTTCGATGCAGTTTGGGTCATTTTGGACATGCTGACTAAGTCAACGCATTTCATTCCCGTGGTAGTTACCTATTCCTCAAAGCGGTTGACAGAGATTTATATTTGTGAGATCGTCCGTCTTCACGGTGTGCCCGTGTCCATCATTTCGGATCGAGGTACGCAGTTTACCTCGCACTTTTGGAGGGCAATTCAACGTGAGTTGGGTATGCGGGTTGAGTTGAGCACAACATTTCATCCTCAGCCGGATGGTTAGTCCGAGCATACTATTTAGATATTAGAGGATATGCTCCGCGCCTGTGTTATTGACTTTGGAGGTTCTTGGGATCAGTTTTTGCCGTTAGCAGAGTTTTCCTTCAATAACAACTACCAGTCGAGCATTCAGATGGCTTCCTATAAGGCATTATATGGTAGACGGTGCAGGTCGCCGGTTGTGTGGTTTGAGCTGGGGGAGGCTCAGGTATTGGGTACATATTTAATACAGGATGCCTTGGATAAGGTTAAGATTATTCAGGATCGATTTCGCACAGCTCAGTTCAGGCAGAAGAGTTATGCCGGCCGTAGAATTCGTGATGTTACCGGCAAGTTCGCCAGTTGAGATCAATGAGTTACCCTTCAGTTCGAGTGCAGTGGAGCGGTCAACCTATTGAGGCAGCTACTTGGGAGTCCGAGTCCGATATGCGGAGTAGATATCCCCACCTTTTCACCGGCCCAGGTACTTTTCTATATCCGTTCGAGGACGAACGGTTGTTTTAGAGGTAGAGAATGTGATGACCCAAAAGATCATCTTATGCTTTAGAACTCGAATCTGCGCTCTTAAGAAAATTTTGGAAATTTAATTTATGAAATATAATCGATTCCTTTAGCAATATTTGATATTAATGAGTATTTTTGAATAGATACGAGTGGTTTAGAGGTGAATTCCAAAGGAAAAGCTGTGATTAAGAATTAAGTGGCCTTCGGAGCGAGGTAAGTGTGGTGTCTAACTTTGTCTTAAGGGAATAGGTATTGTGTGAGTAAGTTCTACGTGTTTTGTTGTTGAATACGACGTATAGTTGAGGTGACGAGCATCTATGCATTGTGGTCGAGTCATAGCATGCGAGTAAAAATCCATTTCTTGCAAATTTGTAGTCTTAAATCTTGTTATCCATGCTTATTGTTGTTATTGAAATGTTGGAAGACTTGTATTAGGTTCCACCAAGGACGATAAAATTGTGAATATTGATTCGAGGCTGAGATGTTAAATTATGAAAGTAATCATTTATGAAATATTGATTTCTTGTGAAACTTCTCTCTATCCGTTGTTACTGATTCTATGAATTGTGAGAAAGAGTGTAAAGCACGAAGGGTGATGCCGTGCATAATTTAATTATATTGCGAGGAAGAGTGTAAAGCACGAAGGGTGATGCCGTGCATAATTTATTTATATTGTGAGGAAGAGAGTAAATTATGAAATATTAATTGCTTGTGAAACTTCTCTCTATCTGTTGTTACTGATTCTGTGAATTGTGAGAAAGAGTGTAAAGCACGAAGGGTGATGCCGTGCATAATTTATTTATATTGTGAGGAAGAGAGTAAAAGCACGAAGGATGATGCCGTGCAGTCTTATTTTTTATTTGGTGAGGCGGAGAATAAAAGCACAAAGGGTGATGCCGTGCAGTTTTCCTTGTTGTTCTAATTGCTCAATTCGTTTAAGGATTTCCGATTTAATTATGTCTTTTTATTGTACTCACTCTTTATGTTGTATTCCCCCACTGTATGTTCCCCTCCCATTATTTCTGCATTTATTGCTTTACTTATTGTTGTTGCCTCTAGTATGATTATACTGTTCAGGTTATATGTGGGTGTCTTGTCCTAGCCTCGTCACTACTTCGCCGAGGTTAGGTTCGACACTTACCAGTACATGGGGTCGGTTGTACTGATGCTGCACTCTACACTTTCTGTGCAGAATTTGATACCGGCTCAAGTTGATCGAGATTTGCTACTGGTCCGCTGTCCGGAGACTTAAGGTAGATCTGTCGGCGTTCACAGATCTTGAAGTCCTCGTCTATCCTTTATGTCTTACTGTTTTCTTTCATTCAGATAATTGTATTTCCTTCAGACTATTACTTGTTGTAAATTCTAGAATGTTCGTGAATTGTGACTTCAAATCCGGGTGGTAGTAGTTAATATAGATTTATGATATTCCGCACTTGTTATATTTCATTGTCGTTAATTAAATGTTAATTACTGAACGTAAATAAGGAATTGGTAAATGATTCTCTAACGTTGGCTTGCCTAGCAAGTGAAATGTTAGGCGCCATCACGGTCCCGTCAGTAGGAAAGTTGGGTCATGACAGTGCGGTAATTCTGTTTGACTATGGATTCTATATTTCAGTATAAAAAAGGAAAGGGAAACAATTTTAAATTCGCATAAGGTATTTTCAAAGTGAGTGTTACAATTTTGGTATTTATGGAGGTGCTTAAGAAGAATACAATGACTTATGGGCCTTAGGGCGGTGTAGTTTTATGTTAGGATATCTTGTTATGAGCTTTGGGTAAAGTAGTGGTGTTCTGACAAGGAGAAATGGCAACTTGAGGATAATCCAGAAAAAACTCGGAGGAAATAGGACATATGGGTAACATGATGGATCAATATGGTAATGGTATGCTCAGTTCTTTTAGTTCTTATGATGAGGTGAGGCTTTATAGGTGTTTTGTGGCAATACTCTCGGATTTGGCAACTTTTGTGGCTTGGTGGAGTTATAGGGATTTAGCTCTGATAGCTTGGTTATGTGCAAATGGTTTCAAAGTGTTCTTGATGGTTTCTACCATGGGTCGAACCAGATATATTTTACCGGTGTAGGGAACGTGTTGTGTATTATGAATTTCTCCTGGAAGGAAGCAAGATGAAGATTACTGAATGACCGGGTATGTAATTTGCTGGTTACCCAAAGTTGATAATGAGATTCTCGTGCTTGTCACATGATGACATGATAGATGTAGTGCGTGGAGCGGGATTAAGATTTACATGTACAAGGTGGAAGTTCATTCTTGAAAGGAAGATCACAAATATTTGACAGAATGGACAATTTCAGATAATTAGATGAATGTCATAACTGCTCGGTAATCCCTTGGAAGGGTGCGCATTTCAAAATGTGCATTGTGTTTTTACTTACGGATGTCCATTGGTATTGTAGTACTCACCTGGTTGATAGACTGCTGATATTCAAATTATTTCTATGTGGCACAAAAGAATTATGAAAGTATTCCTTATGGAAAGATCGTGAATCTAAGATGTATTAGTCATTCTAGTGTTGGAGTTGAGATCAGTTACGGTGATTCATGTGTTTGATGAACTTGGAGACTGGGAGTTCTCAGAAGTATATTGTTTCGGGTTGCGGCATGGTTGAGATGAGTATTTTCTTTAAACTCAGTGGAGGCACTAGTTGTGTTAATTATTTATGATAGCTACGCGTTGTAAGTGTGCATATATGTGAGGTTTGAGCCAATGTGCAAGCATCAGGGCATGTATTCATACTCAAAAGAATGCTTAGGCTATGATATGCCTAGAGTTGACTGTTAAGCATACAGTTATAACGTTTCTCATGTTCATACCTTGTTGAAAACTATCTAGGCTACATTTGAGATTACAAAGAGGCTAATTTCCTTAAATAAATGATGTAGTTACTATTTCTGCATTAAATTGCAGATTTGAAGTGTGATATAGACTTTGCACATGCTTACACTATGGCATGTTATTTATACCAGTCCAGGATCATGGGAATCTTATTTCATTATCATATACAAGTGTACTTGTTTAATGTTTCCTGTATTATATGCTGGGATTGGAGGCATGTGACCATGCTGAGCGATTCATATTATTGGCACGTGATTCTTCCGTGCCGTGTGTGGGAATTTTATTACTATGATACTTTATTTGATTCATTAATTTCCTTCCTCTACAATTATGCACATGCGCCTACGGCTTCACGAAATTTGAGGAGTTAGTTGTAATATTGCGGTTGTGGCGATGCTTGTTGAACTTGCAATACGATTCTCTTCCTTGAGACATCTCCCATATTTGGGTACACGGATTGTGTAGTTGTGGCTTGAGTTATATTGATGTGGCGTGTCTGTGAGATAGTTGTGTTTAATTAAATAAGGTCATTGGACCTAGAATGGCTACTATCAGGTTTGATTAGGGTATATTCCGGAGGATAATATTGAAAGTCAGCTTAGAAAGTGATTATGGTTCTGGTTGGGGCGAGAGAGCTCCATGACTTGTTGCTCTAATAAGGGGTCATGAGATTTTTGCATATTTCTTTTATTATCAGCAGTGTACAAAGGTTTTGGAATGAGGTTTGGCTTGATATGAGGTTTAATACTTGCACTTGGTTGGTTTGGAGTAATTACTGTGATCGGGAATGGTGCTGCGAGCATGCAAGTTGTGTAGTTTGCAATGTGATTATATCTGGGGTTATGGCTATGGCTTGATACTGCTTGTTCAGGCTTATACAGTGTGCAAATATGAGATTCGGGTCTGGAAAAGAATTCTGGATGTTAGAAATTTGGCTCCAAGGTTTTTGGGCTAATGTTAAATTAATGATTTTCAGTTATGTTGTGTGGTCAGGCCTATATAGAATAGGGTGACATGAGATCACCCCCGGGTATGTGCGTGGTAAGGTGGAATAGATATTTGAAGGTTAAGAACAACTCTTGGCACGTTCGAGGATGAACGTATGTTTAAGTGGGGGAGATTGTAACGACCCGACCGATCGTTTTGAGAATTTATGTTCCTTTCAACTATTTGAAGTCTTGAATAACTTTCTATGAGGTATTATGACTTGTGTGAATCGTCGGTTTTGGTTTTAAGGTATTTCGGAGTTAGCTTGGAAGAATGAATTTTCATGTTGGAAATTTAAGTTAGAAAAAGTAGACCGGATATGGACCTATGTGTAAACGACCTCAGATTTGAATTTTGATGATTCCAATAGCTCTGTATGGTGATTTTGGGCTTAGAAGCGTGTCTGGAATATTATTTGGAGGTCTGTAGTGGAATTAGGCTTGAAATGCCGAAAGTTGAATTTTTGGGAAGTTTAACCGAGGGGTTGACTTTTTGATATCGGGGTAGAAATCCGATTTTGAAAATTTTAGTACCTATGTTATGTCATTTATGACTTGTACACAAAATTTGAGGTGAATCGGACGTGATTTAGTAGGTTCCGGAGTCATTTGTAGAAATTAGAAATTTCAAAGTTCGTTAGGCTTAAATTGGGGTGTAATTCATGGTTTTAGCGTTGTTTGAGGTGATTTGAGGGTTCGACTACGTCTGTATGATGTTTTAGGATTTGTTGGTATAGTTGGTTGATGTCCCGAGGGGCTCGGGTGAGTTTTGGATGGTTAACGGATCAATTCAGACTTAGAAGAAAAAGCTAAAGTTTCTGCCCTCTGATGCAATCGCATATGCGGAACTTCCATCGCAAGTGCGAGATCGCAGAAGCGAGTCTGGCAAGCACAGATGCGAAAATAGACTGTGGGACAACGGTCGCAAGTGCGAGGGAAATTCCGCACCTGCGTGAGCGCAGATGCGGAAGGACGCGCACAGAAGCGGCTGGCGCAGAAGTGCACACAGGCGCGCACATGAGGGCAAAGGCGCAGATGCATGGGTTTTTCCGCACATGCGGTTGGCGCAGAAGCGGCCAAGTTACCGCAGATGCGAAACCCCTGGGCAGTACAAAAACAAAGGAGTTCCGAGCTTTTGCCCTTTTTGGGTATTTCAAGCCTGGGTTGGGCGATTGTGAGCAAGGTTTTCATGGGAAAACTTGAGGTAAGTCTCTTGTGATCATTTCTACTCCATAATATTGAATTATCATCGAATAATCCGACTAAATTATATGTTTTTGAGGTGTAAATCGGGGGTTGGAACTTAGGGATTTGAAAATAAAATTTGAAGATTTGGAGGTCGAGTTGAAGTCGAATTTTGGTACAACTAGTATGGGTAGACTCGTGGTAGAATGAGCTTTTGGATTTTGTAACTTTTGTCGGGTTTCGAGATGTGGGCCCCACAGACGATTTTTTTGAGTGTAATTTCGGATTTTTATGAAAAATTAGCATTTTCTTATGGAATTAATTCCAATAAATTTTATTAACTGAAACAAATTATTTGTGACTAGATTCGAGGCATTCAGAGGCCGATTTGCGAGGAAAAAGCATAGCAGAGTAAAGCATTTCATGCTCTGAGGTAAGTAACAGTTTTAATCTGGTCCTGAGTGTATGAAACCCCGGAATTATATGTCATGTGATTATTTTGGAGGTGACGCACATGCTAGGTGACGGGCGTGTGGGTGTGCACCGAGGGGATTGTGACTTGGTCCATCCCGTGAAACTGTAAAGTTGAATAATTTATTGTTAGCTATATGCTCTCTATGCGTTGAAGAAAGTTAACTGTAAATCATGTTAGAAATCATGCTTAGGCTATGTTATAGTACTGTTGGGACCCGCAAAGGTCGCGTACTTGTTGAATTATTTGCTAATTGCTGTCTTGTATTCAGCCATAATTGTTTTTACGTATTATACCTCAATCTTTCTGGATATTTGTTGATACACTATGTTATCTTTGTTTGGGTTGATCTTTGTGATTTCTGAGAGCCGAGAGACTAGAGAGGTTGAGGACTGAGTAAGGCTGAGGGCTTTTCGGTGAGGTAAGGATATTATGGCATGTGAGCTGTCTGTGCAGAGGATATTATAGCACGTGAGTTGTCCGTGCAACACATGAGTTGTCCGTGAAGATTATAGCGCCTGGGCTGTAGGAGCCCCTATCGAGTCTGTACACCCCTAGTGAGCGCGGATACCCATTGAGTGTGAGCGCTGAGGGCTGAAAGCCGAGTGATGAGTTGAGTGACTGTTGCCTGAGAGGAAGTACTTGCTTTGCATTTGTTGTTACACTTGGTTGCTATATGTCATTGTTGTGAAATCTCTGAAAGATTTTATATCCGGATTACATGAACTTGAATTGTATAAAATTGATTTGACTTAAACTGCCAGATTTGAAAGCATGTCTATTCTTAGCGGGAATTACTGAAAGTGAACTATAACTGTGTAGCTCGTCATTATCTTTAGTTCCTTAGTTATTATTGTTACTTTCTAAGTTGGTTGTACTCATACTACACCCTACACTTCGTGTGCAGATCCAGGTGTTCTCGAATGTAGCGGGTGTTGATCCTTTTGCGCGGTTGATTTTCATGAGATTTTGAGGTAATTGCCGTGTTTCGCAGACCTTGTCTCTCCTTCTCTATCTCCTTGTTTATTGTATTTGGTCTCAGACTATTATAGACCGTATTTTCCAAACTTGTATTCACATTAGATACTCATGTAGTCAGTGACATCGGGTTTTGGGGAGTGTTCGTGTCAGTATTTGTGGGATTTTATATTGTATTAAATTATTGTATTTTCAAACTTAAGAGAAATTATGGTTTATCGAGATTGTCGGCTTGCCTAATATCGAGATAGGCGCCATCATGACATGTTGAGATTTTGGGTCGTGACAATATTTTTCATCATTGATCTGATTTTTATACTTTATATTTGCTTGACCTTTTTCTGCTAATTGTTTTACCTGTTTAGTTGAAACTTGGTTTCTTTTATTTTGTGCATTATTTGAAGGTTGAATTTCTTTAAAGTAAATATTATTAAAAATGAAGTATTTTACATTTAAAAATTTTGATGTTAAGTCAAGATGTGAAATTTGTGAAAATATTATTTTTGCTGAATATTTTGTGAGACTTTGTACTTATTGGGATTGAGCCGTGAGCTCCTTATTGTGGAAAATATTCTTGTTATTGATTTATTTTGCCAAGTTGAAATATTTGGGCACTTGAGGTAAATATTTTGATACATTGTGATATTGATACGCATGCGGTGGTATAAGGTATGGGTGTTGAAATGCATACAGTGAGATAAGGGTGGCTTGATATGCGTGGTTAGTAAGAGAACTACTAGAAGTCATGCAGTGTGATAATGGTGGCTAAAACGCGGGATGCCATTTCAGAAAAAATATTTTCTTTAAAATTAAATGTGAAGGGTCCCGCGGTGATATAAGGAAATAAAATATTGTGAAATTATTTATTATTTGGGACTACGAGGCGGTACCTCGGGAGTGCCCTTGTTGATAATTATTTATGGTTGCATTTGCCTTAGATTATTGTCGTGATTTTTCTTAAAGTTGTAAATTTCTGTTTTCTTTCCACGAAGTATTACTTGCCCTTATTCTGTGCAATTTAATGGTGACATACTACTTACATGATTCTTTTCTATTGTTATTTATTGTTATTATATTGTTAAATATATCGCCATGTCTTTTATTATTTCAGTAGGGCCTGATCTGACCTCGTCACTACTCTACCGAGGTTAGGCTTGGCACTTACTGGGTACCGTTGTGGTGTACTCATACTATGCTTCTGCACATCTTTTTGTACAGATCCAAGTACTTCCCATCAGACCAGGTATCAGTGAGCTAGCTGAACGCGGAGACTTCAAGGTATATCTGCCAGCGTCCGTAGACCTCGGAGCCCCCTTCTATCCTTATTATGTTTTTCCCCCTATTCACATTAGACTCTGATGTATAAAGATATTCGTACTACTTCTTTAGAGCTTGTGACTTGTATTTCACTGGGTTTTGGGAATTTCTTTATGTATAGAGAGGTTGAGATTTTAAAAGTTTTTAATTGTTATTTTGATTATTCTGCATATTGATAGACTTACCTAGTCTTAGAGACTAGGTACCATCACGACATCCTACGGAGGGAAATTTAGGGTCGTGACACTAACCAATTTCGAATAACATTGGAACGAATTTACACCTTTTCTCTTGACCATATTACAAGCTTTTCCTATGGAGAAAGCATAAAAAGGAAATGAGCCAAACAGGCACTCCAGAGGTAATCTTATGTTCTTCTTTTTTCATTTTTCCACCTTTGGTGTTTACCAGTAATTAAGTACCTTCTGCTGTTGTAAAGTGAGATTATAATAAATTTAAGTACAAAATATATAAATATAAAATTTTCCATTATTTTAAACAAGTTCATTTTAATATTAAGTGCATTGGGTATTTAAATCGATCCTCTTTTATTTCAAATTTTATAGATATATTTATCGGAGTTTTAATTGACATTAGTTACATTTTAATTGACATTAGTAACTATCCGGCCAAAATCCAAATTAGTTCCGCATGGTTAAAATAGAAAAAAGTATGTTATGTTTTTATTCAGAGGCGGACCCATAATTTGAGCATGACGGGGGCACCATTGTCTTAAACATGCCAATTACTAGTGATAAAGTTCGATACAACTCTATGAAAACATATATGATAACTTATCAGCAAAATACAAACTTTAATATTATCGAACATCATCAATGTGATACTAATATAACAAAAGTATATCATTCGTTCATACTTGAACTCGACGCGCTTTCATATTTTGAAAACGGTCAATAATAACATCATTACTTACATTTGTAAATACTTCCTTCTCAAAGTAACAAACTAAATAATTATTTAAAAATGTATCACTAATACTACTACATAATTCATCTTTGATGTACTTCATGTATGAAAATGGTCTTTCCATCGTTGCAGTCACGACAAGTAAAATTAGAGTTAACTTTACAAGTAAATAAACAAGTGAATAACTCTCTGCAAGATTTTCCTCAACCAAGGCTTTTGCCAAATCACCAATTCCTTTCAAATCATAAAATCTAAGGTCACCACGTCACATGTGCAATATGAAAATGTCAAGTTGGTGACTAAGATCTCGAAGCTTCAATTCACCAAACTCATCTAGATAATACATGGGCAATGTGAATACGTAACAGTAGAAGGTCTACACTTTGACTTTCCAGAAATATAGAATTCTTCCATATTGGGTACCACACTATCATGTTTAGCACAAAATGAAGAGACTTTATCCATCAATGGTACCCATCCATCTTCTCTCATTACTTGCAACTTTTCCTTTGTGAGGTCAAGAAATACCATGGCATTGACAATATCTTGCTCTTTCTTCTGCAAAGCTTTACTCAACTTGTTCGACATCATCAACACTTTCAACATCAAGTGAAGTAAGAAAACAAAGTCAAATTCATTGATTTTACTCAAACACGCTTCTACATGTAATCTATCATCAGCCTCAGAACCTTCACATTTAATCACCTCAAGCACATGAACAATAGATGAAAATAAAACAACAAAGTTATCCGACGTTCTACAATATGATCCCCAATGAGTGTCACCTGTCCTTTGAAGCCCTCGCTCTTGATTTAATCCTTTCCCACTTTGAAGTTCGCCACTCTCTAGCAATTTCTCCAACATTTCTGCTTGATGATCACGAAGTTGATCTCTACGCTTAAAAGATGCTCCAACTACATTCAATATGTTAGCAATTATAGCAAAGAAAGTTTTCACCTCCTTATGTTTTTTAGCCACAGCTACAAGTGTCAATTGCAATTGATGCGCAAAATAATGAATACAATATGCCGATGGAGTTTGTTCTAAAATTAAAGCTTTAAGACCATTCACCTTTCCTTGCATGTTACTAGCTCCATCATATCCTTGTCCACGTATTTTGGATGGACTTAATGAGTGTTTCAATAGTAAAGAATATAGTTCTTCCTTCAATGACTTTGCAGATGTATCACCAACACGAACAAGACCAATAAATGGCTCGTTCACTTGGCCTCTTTTGTCAACATACCGCAAAGCAAGGGCCATTTGTTCATGGTGTGAAATATCCTTGGACTTATCAACTAATATCCTAAAATAATCCACTCCCAAGTCATCAATTATAGCTTTCACAGTTTTTTGTGCACAAGCACTCATAATATCCTTTTGAATTTTTGGTGAAGTCATCATATCTTTTTTGGAGCATGTTTTAATATAACTCTATCCACATCCAGAAGCCTCTTTGCAAGCCATTCCAAAAGTCCTAGAAAAAGGCCTTTATTTTTGAAAGATTCACTTTCATCATGACCTCGAAAAGACAATCCAAATTCCAAGAGGAACCTTGCAACATAAGTTGAGGTATTTAAACGAATTCGGTGATCACTTCTTTATTTCTCGGATTGCTTGTTAAAAGCAACTTGAATTGACTGAGATTGATTAGACAAGTCTAGTATCTTATTGAAATACTTATGGTGGAGATTATTTACTTTACCAATATATAAAGCAAGTCTTTCCGAATCTTTATTCCAAGCCCTAAAGCCAATTGTTTGTGAAAGAGTCACCCGCGCTTTCATGGACATAATCATTCTTGAATAAATAGCAATATAAATAAAATGCTGCATCTTTATTCACACTATACTCTAACCATCTAGAGTTTGAATCTTTAAACCAACTCCGACTAAATTGATACATTTTCTTTCCGAATAAAGTTTTAGAGAATTTATAATCAACTGGTTGGTAAGGTCCTTGTTGAATATAGTATTTTTTCACTTCATCTTGTATTCTAAGGCTATATTTATCAATGGGTATTCTCTCTCCGGGGTCGGAATTTAATGATTCCATATCAAATTTATCGACTAGACGGGAGGAATTCTCTCTAAAACTAGAACCTGGTTGAGAAGAATTAAACCTCGTCAAAAATACGTCCATCTCAAGTTACAAGAACAAGAACTTCCTGCAAAACAGTGATTTAATTCAATTTAAGAGTCCATCAAGAATACAAGCAAACTTTTAGCATGGAATAACATGCAATATAGGAATCATACCCTTTTTATCAAGAACAACACTAAGAGAATATAACAGGGAAATCACACCCCTTCTACCAAGAAAAAAGGAAATACAACATTAAAAATAGAGTAATTAGACCCTTTAAAATGGGAACACTTACCAATTTGTGAATATATTTATTCTTGAAGTGAAGAGGCTTTTAGTTCAACAAAACATAATATAATTGATCTTGTCTTGTAATATGAAAACCCTACAGAAATATTAAAGTTATACTACGGTATTTTGTGAATAAAATATTTCCCATATTCAAGTTATAATAAAGGCTTACTGCTTAGTATAGCTACTATGAGAACAAGTATTGATTAAATTAAACAAGTTCGAAATTTTACTCTAGTCTAAAAACAAATGCCCTAAGTTTTTGTTTGAAAAGAAACACTTCACTGAAAGAATATTTTAAAATAACATTAGCACACAATATTCAAATGCCTACAAAATTAATTTGGCATTTACTTTTTGGCTCTAAGACTCTTTGCAGAAAGCAAAATTTTGATACCAAATTATTTTGCTAAGTTAATATTTTTAAAAGAAAAAAAACTTACTCAAATAAAATCAAGATTTTACTCAAATAAACTATAATATGGCCATTAATTTGGCTTCTTCTAAAGTGGGGGCCAAATTTTCATGACATTTGCCATGACATAATATCCACTATAATAAAATTTATGGATTATGACATTTGCCATGACATAATATCCACTATTAGGCCAAGGATTTTTTGCTATAAATAGAGGAGTTTCTCCTCATTTTTAAACACGCCAATTAAACTTTCACTTTCATTTCTAAATCCGGCTCGCTTTTTATTCTGGTCTTTCTTTCTCCTCCTTTATTTCATTATAGAGTATTTTATAAGAGAGTAAGTATTGAAAAATACTTGTGTGAACCCTTTCTTTGGAGTGATCTTGTGAGGTTATTCTCTCGGGGTATTTGGGACTAATTGGAGTATTTACTCTAATTTTGTACTCTTGTTGGTACAGTGAAATTGCTCCTCTCCGCCTGTGGATGTAGGTCACCTTGACCGAACTACATTAAATTTATGTCTTCTTTATTTTCTTTAATTACCCTTATTATCAACTAGCATTGTCTTTATTATTGTCATTATAATATTATTTGGATAAATTTACACTACCCGGTTTACCGATCCTAACAAATTAGTATCAGAGCTAGATCTAACCGGATTAGTTTAAATAGTCAAAATGACTCTAACAAAATCTTATGTTGAGAAATTTGACCGAAGTACAAATTTTGAAATGTGGCAATTAAAGATGGAAGCTATCCAAATTCAGGATGGCTTAGATTTGGCACTGCAAGGAAATGAAAAAATGCCGGATAAAATGACGGACGAGGAGTTTGTCGTCATAGACAAAAAGGCAAAAGCAGGTATTATTTTAAATATTTTAAATGAGGTTTTGCATGAAGTTGCAGCAGAAAGCTCAGCCAAAGGTATATGGGAAAAGCTTAAAACCCTATATATGAAAAGAACAGTAGAAAACAAGCTTTACCTAAAGCAAAATCTCTAAACTTTTTGTATGGCTGAAGGTACCTCTATACTTACACATCTTGATACTTTTGATTCTCTTCTTATAGATTTAAGTAACATAGATGCTGAAATCAAAGATGAGGATCAAGCTGTGTTATTACTTGTTTGCTTATCCCAGTTATTTAAACATATAAGAGATACTATGCTTTATGGAAAGGATAGTATATCTTATAAAGATATCAAATCTATTTTAAAATCAAAAGAACAAATAGATAGAGATATTACTGGGAAAACTAGCGGGAACCAAGGGGAAGGCTTTTTCATAAGAGGTAGATCCAATAAGAAAGATTCAAGTAGTGAGAAACCTAAATCAAGGTCAAAATCCAGATACAAAAATGTTATGTGCAAATATTGTCATAAGAACGGTCACACAATTTCTGAGTGCTTTAAATTAAAAAACAAAGAAAAGGATACAGAAAAGAAAAATGAGCACAAAAATACTGACACTGCCGAAGCAAGTGTAGCTGCTGATGAGACTGAGGGAACTACAACTAATAATAGTTTCAAATCTTACACTGAGTGGATTTTAGATTCGGGTTATTCTTACCATATGTGTCCCAATCGGGATTTATTTACTACATATGAATCTATTGGAGGTGGAGTTGTCTTGATGAGCAACAATGCTGCCTGTAAAGTTATTAGAAAAGATACAGTCCGAATCAAAATGCACGATGATGTGGTGATAACTCTCACCGATGTTTGACATGTTCCTGACTTGAAGAAAAATCTCATCTCTTTGGGCACTCTAACATCTCTTGGGTGCAAGTACACAGGTAAATGTGGAGTTCTGAAAACTTATCATGGTGCTCTTGTGATCATGAAAGCATGCAGATCTGGTACGTTGTATACTCTTTTGGGATCTACTGTTATAGGTGCTACTGCAGTTTCAATATCAGATAAATCGGATTCTAACATCACCAAATTGTGGCATATGCGATTGGGGCATATGAGTAAAAAAGGTCTTTCCATCCTCAACAAAAGAGGTCTCTTATGTGGTCAAAGTACCGAAAATATAGAGTTATATGAACATTGTGTGTTCGGGAAGCAGAAAAGAGTCAGCTTCAAATATCCAGCGATTCAGAGAACAAAAAGTACTTTGGATTACATTCATTCAGATCTTTGGGGTCCTTCACGTACCCCATCAACAGGTGGTGCCAGGTATATGTTAACTTTCATTAATGATTATTCAAGGAAAGTTTGGGTTTATTTTCTGAAAAATAAAAGTAATATTTTCTTAAATTTCAAACAATGGAAAGTTTTGATTGAGAAGCAAATAGAAAAACAGGTTAAGCGGCTTAGAACAGATAATGGCTTGGAATTTTGTAATGATGAATTCAATGAATTTTGCAAGAATGAAGGAATTGCTTGACATCGTACTTTGAGAATGACACCTCAACAAAATAATGTGGCAGAAAGGATGAATAGAACTCTTTTGGAAAGGGCTCGTTTCATGATTTCAAATGCCGGGTTGACAAACGCCTTTTGGGCATAAGCTATCTCTACAAGTTGTTATATTGTCAATTGAGCTCCTTCTGCACCTTTGAATTTTAAGACTCTGAAGGAAATGTGGTCAGGTACTCCTGCTAATTATTTTGATTTAAAAATAATTGGTTGCCCTACATACATGCATGTAAATGATGGAAAATTAGAGCCAAGGGCTAAAAAGTGCATTTCCCTTGGGTATGCATCTGGGGTGAAAGGATACCGACTATGGTATCCTGATCCCACAACACCAAAATTTATAATTAGCAAAGATGTAACTTTTGATGAATCATCTATGTTACATTCTAGAAAAGAGTCTTCTAGTTATTATAATACAGATAAAGGAAAGAGTACACAGAACCAGGTGGAGATTGAGATTGGCATTTCTTCTGAGCCAAGCTCATCAACTTTGGAGCAAAATACAGTTGAAACTCATGAAGTTGAGCCAGAAGCTGAAATTCCTGAAGTTGAGACTCCTGAAGTTGAACCAGAAGAAGAGGAGTATTCTATAGCCAAACATAGACCAAGAAGAGAAGGTAAACAACCATTAAGGTTTGGAGATTATGTTGCATTTGCTTTTTCAGTTGCACAGGAAACTGAAGAAATTGGAGAATCATCAAAATATTCAAAAGCAGTTTTTGTGTAGACTCAGCCCAGTGGCTGATTACAATGAATGAAGAAATTGAGTCTCTCCACAAGAATGGTACTGGGTCTCTTGTGAAGCCGCCATCAGGAAAAAGAATTATTGGTTGCAAATGGGCCTTCAAGAAAAAGGATGGCATTCTAGGGGTTGAAGATGCGAGGTATAAGGAACGATTAGTTGCAAAGGGTTATAGTCAGGTACAAGGAGTTGATTTAAATGAAATTTTCTCACCTGTTGTTAAACATAGCTCTATTCGTGTCTCGCTTGCCTTCATTGCCATGTATGATTTGGAATTAGAACAACTTGATGTTAATAAAACTTTATTACATGGCGAACTTGAGGAACAAATATACATGCATCAACCCGAAGGATTTGAAATTGAAGGAAAAGAAGATCATGTTTGCTTATTAAAGAAATCCTTGTATAAATTAAAGCAGTCTCCAAGATAATGGTATAAAAGGTTTGATTCATTTATGTTGGGTCATGGTTATTCGATAAGCATGTGTGATAGTTGTGTTTACTTCCGGAAGTTAAATGATGGTTCATTTGTGTACCTATTAATATATATTGATGACATGCTCATTGCTGCTAATGATTTAACAGAAATTCACAATTTGAAAGGTCAGCTGAAAAGTGAATTTGAGATGAAAGATTTGGGAGCAGCTAAGAAAATCCTTGGCATGGAGATCAAAAGAGATCAAAATGCCAACAGGCTATTTCTGACCCAGAAGAAGTACTTGGAGAGATTTGGCATGAAAGATGCTAAACCAGTTAGTACCCCTCTTGTTGCTTATTTTAAGTTATCAGTTGCTCAATCTCCGCAGTCAGAGGAAGAAGAGAGGTACATGGCACAAGTTCCTTATTCCAGTGCAGTCGGCAGTATTATGTATGCAATGGTTTGTACACATCCAGAAATTTCACAAGCAGTGAGCGTGGTAAGTCGGTATATGCTTGCCCTGGTAAAGCACATTGGCAGGCTGTGAAATAGATTCTCAGATACTTGCGAGGTACTTCAAGCACACGTTTGGAGTTTGGGAGAAATACTAACACTTTGGTTGGTTTTGTAGACTCAGATTATACAGGTGATCTTGACAAAAGAAGATCACTGACAGACTATGTATTTTTCATTGGTGGTTGTTCTATTAGTTGGAAAGCTACATTACAACATGTAGTAGCTTTATCTACCACCGAAGAAGAATATATGGCAGTGACTGAGGCAATCAAAGAAGCCTTATTGTTGAAGGGTCTATTTGCGGAACTCAGTTCACACCAAGGTGGTCTTACCATTTTTTGTGATAGTCAAAATGTCATTCACTTGACTAAAGATCATATGTATCATGAGAGGACGAAGCACATTGATATAAAGTATCATTTCATCCGAGAAATCATTGCTGAAGGAAAAGTCTCTGTTTACAAGATCAATACTAGAGACAATCCTGCTGACATGTTCACAAAACCTCTTCCAGTGTCCAAGTTCAAGCTTTGCCTGAACTTAATTGGTATTTATGAAGAATGATTTTGCCCATTGGGGCTTTTTTGGAGAAGGTGGAGCAAATTTACTATATATAAGCTGAAATTAAGCCAAGGTAGAGATTTATAATATGGCCATTAATTTGGCTTCTTCTCAAGTGGGGGCCAAATTTTCATGACATTTGCCATGATATAATATCCACTATTAAGCCAAGGATTTCTTGCTATAAATAGAGGAGCTTCTCCTCATTTGTAAACACACCAATTCAAGAGCTTTTCACTCTTGTCTTTCTTTCTCCTCTTTTATTTCATTATAGAGTATTTTGTAAGAGAGTGAGTGTTGGAAAACACTTGTGTTAACACTTTCTTCGGGGTAATCTTGTGAGGTTATTCTCTTGGGGTATTTGGGACTAATTAGAGTATTTACTCTAATTTTGTTCTCTCTTTTGTACTCTTGTTGGTATAGTGAAATTGCTCCTCTCCGCTTGTGGACGTAGGTCACCTTGACCGAACCACATTACATTTATGTCTTCTTTATCTTCTTTAATTGTCGTTATTATCAATTAGCATTGTCTTTGTTATTGTCATTATAATATTGTTTGTGTCACCACCCAAAATCTCCCTCCGTGAACTGTCGTGACGACACCTAGTCTCTATGACAAGGTAAGCCTAACACTTACAACAACAACAACAACAACAACAACAACCCAGTATAATCCCACTAGTGAGGTCTGGGGAAGCCTAACACTTGCAGAAATTAAATGAAAAGCGTGAAAATTAACAACTAACAGTAACAATTATTTTAAATAAAACATTTGAGATGCTGCTCGGCATATACAATAATCACTCTAGAACTGTACACAACTCTCCCAAGACCCAAAACACCATAAGTCACAAGCTTCTAAGAAGTTCTAACTGTTCTATACATCAGTGTCTATAAAAATAAGAGAAGAATCAATATGGGGGATAGATGTGGACTCCGAGGATCTGCGAGCACGGGCAGATATACCTTTAAGTTCTCCGTAAAATAGCAGCGACTGCAACTAAGGACGAAGCTAATAAGAGAAACCTGGATCTGCACACGAAAAATATGTGCAGGAAAGGGCGTGAGTACACCACACCTGTACCCAGTAAGGGCCAAGCCTAACCTCGGTCGAGTAGTGACGAGATTAGGTCAAGACCCTACTGGTATATAATAAATAAGCAGGAGAGTATGACAATATAATAAGAGACTGCAATTTTAAAAAAGAGAACATAGCAAAGTAGCAACGCAAAACACAAGGATAAATAGTAGGGGATCTCCTGAGATACCGTCTCGTAGTCCTAAAATAAAAGTGCAAGGAGATCTCCCGAGGTACCACCTCGTAGTCTCAAAAGTAAATATGCAGGGAGAACTCCCGAGGAACCGCCTCATAGTTTCAAAAGTAAATATGCAGGGGATCTCCCGGGATACCGTCCCGTAGTCCCAAAGTAAATACGCAGCTCATACGAATGAATATGACAGTTACATCAAGAAAACCTATAATTTAGATTAAGTACAAGTCAAGAAAGAAGCACGATTTACTAAACATGCTTCAAAGAGTTCAAATAAGCAATTAAGACATGTAAACATGCTATTCTAAGCTAACAGGATAACTACACATGCTAGTATACTCAGATAAGATGAAAATAGGTTATTACTAGGTAAAACTCAGGTTTTTCCACAAATAGCCCGTGTACGCACTCGTCACCTTGCGTACATGACACTCACACATCATAACAACACCAACTCCTAAGGGAATTTCCCCCACACAAGGTTAGGTAAGCCACTTATCTCGAACCAAGCTCACTCAATCCGTAACAATGCTCTTTCCATGAATATCCGACTCTGAATGGCCCAAATCTAGCCAAAATCAATTACATATTATAAATATAACTACAAGGAACTAATCTAGCTACTGAAATCAAAGCTAAAGCAAGAAATTAGAAAATCGCCCCAAAAGGTCACCCGGGCCCACATCTCGGAATTGGGTAAAAGTCACAAAATATGAAAATCTATTCACCCACGAGTTCACTAGTATAAAAATTATCCAAATCTGATGTCAAAATCCTAATCAAAGACCAAAATCTTAGTTGAAGAACTTCTACCATTGTTTCCCAAATTTCTCAACCAAATGTCTAAATTAGATGATTAAATTAACCATATATGAGAGGAATATAACCAAACAGGAGTTAGGAATCATTACCCCAAATCTTCCTCTAACAATCACTTGAAAATTCGCCAAATTCCGAGCTCTCAAGTCCAAAAATAAAGAATGAAATCAAACTCTCGCACTTAGGTCTTTTCTGCAAGTAAACTCGCACCTGCGAGCCTTCAACCGCACATGCGGTACCGAACCTGCAGAAACACCACCGCAGGTGCGAAAAATCACTAAAGGGGCTGGGACTGCATCTGCGGCAAGGGGACTGCACCTGCGCATGCGCGCTTGGGGAGCACTGACCGCTTTTACGGTCCTTCACCGCGCCTGCGATCTCTTTCTCGCATATGCGGGCATCGCGGATACGAAATTCACCTAGCACCTGCGATCCCTGGCCATGCTTCCAATCCTCGCTTCTGCGCTTTATGCACCGCACGTGCGATCCCGCACCTGCGGTCTTCCCGCCGCAAGTGTAAAAATACCAGATGCCTGAAGACTGCAGCAACAACACAAATCCAACTTTTGATCCGTTAAGCATCCGAAACTCACCCGAAGCCCCCGGGACCTCAACCAAATATACCAACCAATCCTAAAATACCATAAGAACCTAGTCGAGCCCTTAAACCACCTAAAACAATGTAAAATCACGAATCATCCTCCAATTCAAACTTAAAGAACTTGAAACTTTCAATTTCGAAAACAGATGCCGAAACCAACCAAACCACGTCCGATTTACCCCACATTTTGCACACAGGTCATATTTAACCCTACGGACCTACTCCAGCTTCCGGAATCGGAATCCGACCCCGATATAAAAAATTCCACTATCGGTCCAAATCTCCAAAAATTCGACTTTTGCCATTTCAAGCTTAAATGAGCTACAGACCTCTAAAACACTATCCGGACACGCTCCTAAGTCCAAAATTACCTAACGGAGCTAACAAAACCGACGAAACTCCATTTTGGAGTCTTCTTCACACAATTCTGACTATGGTCCAAATCCTAAGGTTAACCACCATTTAGGGAATAAGTGTCCCAAAACACTCCAAAAACCAAACCGAAACCTCCCGACAAGTCACAATAACAGAAATAGATAAGGGAGAAGAAGTTAATAGGGGATCAGAGCTATAACTCTAAAAATGACCGGCCAGGTCATTACATCCTTCCCCTCTTAAAACAATCGTTCGTCCTAGAATGAGCATAAAGACATACCTGAAGTGGTGAAAAGATGAGGATAACAGCTGCGCATAACATGCTCGGTCTCCCAAGTCACCTCATCAACTGGCTGACCTCTCCACTGAACATTCACAGAAGCAGTGTTCTTTGACCTCAGCTTTTGAACCCGCCTGTCCACAATAGCCATATGCTCCTCAACATAAGATAGATCCTTGTCCAATTAGAGTGAGCTGAAATCCAATATATGAGCCGGATCGCTGTGATACTTCTGGAGTATAGTAACGTGGAATACCGGATGGACCCTTGTAAGACTGGGAGACAAGGCAAGCTAATAAGAAATTTTCCCAATACGTCGCAACACCTCAAATGGGCCGATAAACCGTGGGCTTACCTTGCCCTTCTTTCCGAACCTCATAACGCCCTTCATAGGCGAAACCCGGAGCAAGACCCGCTCCCCAACCATAAATGCAACATCGCAAACCTTCCGGTCCGCATAGCTCTTCTATCTGGACTGGGCTGTGCGAAGTCGATCCCGAATCATCTCCACCTTATCTAGGGTATCCTGAACCAAGTCTGTACCCAATAGTCTAGACTCGCCCGGCTCTAACCAACCCACTGGAGACCAACACCGCCTACCATACAGAGCCTTATACGGTTCCATCTGAATACTCGACAACTAACTGTTGTTGTAGGCAAACTCCGCAAGTGGCAAGAACTGATCGCAAGCATCCCCAAAATCTATCACACAAGCGCGGAGCATATCCTCCAGTATCTGAATAGTGCGCTCGGACTGTCCGTCCGTCTGAGGGTGAAATGATGTGCTCAACTCAACTCGAGTACCTAGCTCCTGCTGTACAGCTCTCCAGAACCATGATATAAACTGCGTACCCCAGTCAGAGATATTAGATACCGGTACGCCATGATGCCCGACGATCTAGCAGATGTAAATTCGAGCCAACTGCTCGAAAGAATAAGTAGTCATCACAGGAATGAAATGAGCTGACTTAGTCAGCCTGTCCACAATCATCCAAATTGCGTCAAACCTCCGATGTGTCCGTGGGAGTCCAACAACGAAATCCATAGTGATCTGCTCCCATTTCCACTCCGGAATCTCTAACTTTCTGAAACAACCCACCCGGCCGCTGATGCGCATACTTCACCTGCAGGCAATTCAGGCATCTAGCCACATACTCCACTATGTCCTTCTTCATCCTCCTCTACCAGTAATGCTGCCTCAATTCCTAATACATCTTTGCAGTACCCGGATGAATAGAGTACTGTGATCTATGAGCCTCCTGAAGAATCAACTCACGCAAACCATCTACATTAGGCACACATAGCCTGCCCTGCATCCTCAATACGCCATCATCCCCAATAGTGACCTCCTTAGCATCACCGTGCTGAACCGTGTCCTTAAGGACAAGCAGGTGGGGATTATTATACTGACGCTCCCTGATACGATCATAAAGAGAAGATCGAGAGACCACACAAGCCAACACTTGACTCAGCTCAGAAATATCAAATCTCACAAACTGGCTGGCTAAATCCTGAACATCCAATACTAAGGGTCTCTCTGCTGCTGCAAGATATGCTAAACTCCCCAAACTCTCCGTCCGATGACTCAAAGCATCAGCCACCACATTGGACTTCCCTGGGTGGTACAAAATGGTGATATCATAGTCCTTAAGTAGCTCCAACAACCTCCGCTGATGCAATTTAAGATCCTTTTGCTTGAACATATGCTGTAGACTTCGATGATCGATGTAAATCTCACAAGGAATACCGTACAAATAGTGACGCCAAATCTTTAGGGCATGAACAATAGCTGCTAACTTAAGGTCGTGGACAAGATAGTTCCTCTCATGCACCTTCAGCTGTCTGGACGCGTAGGCAATCACCCTACCGTCCTGCATCAACACCGCGCCGAGACCAATCCGCGATGCATCACAATATACAGTATAAAACCCTGAACCCGTAAGCAATACCAATACTTGGGCTGTAGTCAAAGCTGTCTTGAGCTTCTGAAAGCTCTCCTCATACTCCTCTGTCCACCTAAATGGAGCACCCTTCTGGGTCAGCCTGGTCATAGGCGCTGCAATATATGAGAATCCCTTTACGAATCGATGGCAATACCCCGCCAAACCAAGAAAACTACGGATCTCCGTAGCCGATGACGGTCTAGGCCAACTCTGCACTGCTTCCACCTTCTTCGGATCCACCTTGATCCCATCACTCGATACTACATGGCCCAAGAATGCCACTGAGTCTATCCAAAATCACACTTAGAAAATTTTGCATATAACTTCTTTTCTCTCAAGGTCTGAAGCACAGTCCTCAGGTGCTGCTCATGATCCTCCTGAGTCCGGGAGTACACCAGAATGTCGTCAATAAACACAATGACGAAAGAGTCAAGATAAGGCCAGAACACACTGTACATCAAGTGCATAAAAGCTGCTGGGGCATTGGTCAGTCCAAAAGACATAACAAGAAACTCATAGTGACCATATCAGGTCCTGAAAGCTCTCTTCGGGTTATCTGGCTCCCGAATCTTTAACCGATGATAGCTTGAACGTAAGTCAATCTTAGAGAACACTCTGGCACCCTGTAACTGATCAAATAAGTCATCCATGCGAGGCAATGGATTACTGTTCTTCACTGTAACTTTGTTCAACTGGCGATAATCAATGCACAAATGCATAAAACTATCCCTTTTCTTCACTAACAAGACAGGAGCACCCCAAGGTGACACACTGGGCCGAATGAAGCCCTTATCTAGCAACTCCTGTAACTGCTCCTTCAATTCATTCAACTCAGGAGGAGCCATACGATATGGAAGAATAGAGATGGACTGAGTGCCTGGCAACAAATCAATGCCAAAATCAATATCTCTATCGGGCGGCATGCCCGAAAGATCAGCTGGAAACACATCTGGAAAGTCCCTCACTACTGGGGCTGACTCAACTGTAAGGGTATCAATATTGGCATCTCTCACATAAGCTAGATACGTGTCACACCCCTTCTTCTACCATTCGTTGAGCTTTAAGAAATGAAATAACTCTGCTGGGAGTATACTATAAGGTACCTCTCTCTAATCACAGTAATCCTGGCATAGCCAGTGTCACGGTTTTAGCGTGACAATAAAGAATAGCATAATGGGCCGACAACCAGTCCATGCCCAAAATAACATCAAAGTCTACCATACTGAGCAATAATAAATCGGCTCTGGTCTCAAAACCACTAAGAGTAATCAAACACGACCGATACACGTGGTCCGCAACAAGAGAATCTTCCACAGGAGTAGACACATAAACAGAGGTCTCCGTACCACAGAAGTCCACAATAAGAGTTATCTGATGCCAATAACTCACACGACAAGGAATCAAAAGAAGTATGATTGTTCCTAACAGTTCCATAGCCTCCCGAAGATAAGTACATACGTCTCCGTACCGATTCGTTAGACTCTAATAAACTGGCTTGTGACTCATGACACCTATGAACCTAGAGCTTTGATACAAACTTGTCACGACCCAAAATCTCCCTCCGTGAACCGTCGTGACGGCACCTAGTCTCTACGACTAGGTAAGCCTAACACTTGCAGAAATGAAATAAAAAGCGTGATAATTAACAAATAACAGTAACAGATATTTTAAATAAAATATTTGAGATGCCGCTCGGCATATACAATAATCACTCTCGAAATGTACACAACTCTCCCAAGACCCGGAACACCGTAAGTCACAAGATTCTACGAAGTTCTAACTGTTCTATACATTAGTGTCTATAGAAATAAGAGAAGAATCAACATAGGGAGATAGAGGGGGACTCCGAGGATCTGCGGGCGCAGGCAGATATACCTTGAAGTTCTCCGTAAAACAGCAGTGACTGCAACTAAAGACGAGGTTGGTAAGAGGAACCTGGATCTGCACACGAAAAACATGTGCAGGAAAGGGCGTGAGTACACCACAACGGTACCCAGTAAGTGCTAAGCCTATTCTCGGTTGAGTAGTGACGAGGTCAGGTCAAGGCCCTACTGGTATATAATAAATAAGTAGGAGAGTATAACAATATAATAAGAGACTGGAATTTAAACAAAGAGAACATAGCAAAGTAGCAACACAAAACACAAGGATAAACAGAAGGAGATCTCCCAAGATACCGTCTCGTAGTCCCAAAATAAAAGTGCAAGGATATCTCCTGAGGTACCGCCTCGTAGTCTCAAAAGTAAATATGCAGGGAGAACTCCCGAGGAACCGCCTCGTAGTCTCAAAAGTAAATATGCAGGGGATCTCCCGGGATACCGTCCAGTAGTCTCAAAGTAAATACACAGCTCAAACGAATGAATATGATAATTACAACAAGAAAACCTATAATTTAGACTAAGTACAAGTCAAAAGAGATGCAGGATTTACTAAACATGCTGCAAAGAGTTCAAATAAGGAATTAAGATATGTAGACATGCAATTCTAGGCTAACAGGATAACTACACATGCTAGTAAACATAGATAAGATGAAAACAGGTTATTACTCAGTAAAAATCAGATTTTTCCATAAATAGCCCGTGTACGCACTCGTCACCTCGTGTACACAGTGCTCACATATCATAACAACACCAAATCCTAAGAAAATTTCTCCCACACAAGGTTAGACAAGCCACTTACCTCGAACCAAGCTCACTCAATCCGTAACAATGCTCTTTCCACGAAAATCCGACTCCGAATGGCCCAAATCTAGTCAAAATCAATTACATATTATAAATATAACTACAAGGAACTAATCTAGCTACTGAAATCAAAGCTAAAGCAAGAAATTAGAAAATCGCCCCAAAAGGTCTTCCCGGGCACACGTCTCAGAATCGGGTAAAAGTCACAAAATATGATCATTCATTCACTCATGAGTTCACTCGTACAAAAATTATCCAAATCCGATGTCAAAATCCTAATCAAAGACCAAAATCTTAGTTGAAGAACTTCTACCATTTTTTTCCAAATTCCTCAACCAAATTTCTTAATTAGATGATGAAATCAACCATAGATTAGAGGAATATAACTAAAAAGGAGTTAGGACTCATTACCCCAAAGCTTCCTCTGAAAATCCCTCGAAACATCGCCAAATTCCGAGCTCTCAAGTCCAAAAATGAAGAATGAAATCAAGCCCCCGCACTTAGGTCTTTTCTGCCAGTAAACTTGCACCTGCGAGCCTTCAACTGCACCTGCGGTAACGAACCTGCGGAAATTCCATTGCTGGTGGGAAAATCACTAAAGGGGCTGGGACCGCATCTGCGGCAAGGGAACCACACCTGCGCGTGCATGCCTGTGGAGCACTGTCTGCTTCTGCGGTCCTTCACCGCGCTTGCGATCTCTTTCTCGCATCTGCGGGCATCGCAAATGCGGAATTAACCTCACACCTGCGATCCCTAGCCACGCTTCCAATCTCCACTTCTGCGTTTTATGCGCCGCACATGCGATACCGCACCTGCGATCTCCCCTCCGCAGGTGCGAAAATACCAGATGCCTGAAGAGTTAAGCAACAACACAAATCCAACTTTTGATTCGTTAAGCATCCGAAACTCACCCGAGGCACCCGGGACCTCAACCTAACATACCAACTAATTCTAAAATACTATACGAACCTAGTCGAGCCCTCAAACTACCTCAAACAACGCTAAAATCACGAATCATCCCCCGATTTAAACTTAAAGAACTTGAAACTTCAAAATTTGACAACAGATGCCGAAACTAACCATACCACGTCCGATTGACCCAAAATTTTGCATACAGGTCATATTCAACCCTAAGGACCTATTTTAATTTCCGAAATCGGAATCCGACCCCGATATAAATAATTTCACTATCGGTCCAAATCTTCAAAAATTCGACTTTTGCCATTTCAAGCCTAAATGAGCTACAGATCTCCAAAACGCTATCCGGACATGCCCCTAAGTCCAAAATCACCTAGCGGAGCTAACGGAACCGACGGAACTCCATTCTGGAGTCATCTTCACATAATTCCTACTATAGTCCAAATTCTAAGGTTTAACCTCCTTTAGGGACTAAGTGTCCCAAAACACTCCAAAAACTAAAACGAAACCTCCCGACAAGTCACAATAATAAAAATAGATAAAGGAGAAGCAGTTAATATTTCAGTTGAAGAAGAGCCTCTAACCCAGTAGCCGCCGCCGATTCGAACTGCCGGTCGCCAGATTCGAGCTCGAGCAGAAGCGAAATAAGGTTAATTGAAAAAAGGGTTTTGTTTTTTAGTAGAAGGGTTGAGCGGTCTGTTTGGAGAAGAGAGGTGAGTTTTGTTCTTTAGTTTGGAAAAAGATAAAAGTTAAGACTTTAGGTTGACTATTGTGTACAAGTATTAAAGAATTAAAAAAAGAAGAAGTAAAAAGCAGAAGAAGTGCAGGAGTTACGTTTCGAACTTGGAACATTCAAGTAATTAAAGTGTTTGAGTAGACTACAAAACCAACACGTCTGACTTACTTTTGTTTATTAAGGGGACAAGATAAATTATTTAAGGGCTCCCCAGTGTATATATAAATATATATATAATATATTTACAGTATTTTTCTTGAGGCTAACGGGTTTCGGTGACCCCTAACCCAAAAGTTGGTCCGCCCAATCTTATTAAGTGTAAGTAAGTCAGCTTTTTGATATAATTATCTTTAGCTGAGCCTAAATAGGAGCAAGATTAATTCCTTTTCAACTAAAATTAGGCAATAATGTTATTCTTGTGCAAGCGAGGCCTAGCTTAAAATACAAGCAACTTGTTTACTACAATATATTTATACATCGTATTTAATTTTAGATTTCAAGTTTTGTATTTCCATTTATAATGTGCAGTAACATTTATCCATATTAAAATTTCACATTTTTTTCGAAATATTTTCACTTTTGTTTGGAATCAGTGTTTGGCCATAAAGATTTCAAATTTTACATGAATAGTTGAATTTCGAAATTTTTGGAAAAACTCCAAAAGACTGTTTTTCAAAATCTTTACTTCAAATTATTCACAAAAGTTCAAAAACAGCTCCAAATTGTATTCATGTCCAAATACAACTCTAATTTTTAAATATTATTTTTACTTGAAAAATTTCAAGTTTTTTTCCTCAAAATATCACAATTCTTATGTCCAAATATAAAGAATGCACTTTTTATATCATTAATATTCTTTGTACAGAGAGGCAGTCAAATATACACTTCAAACTAGGGGTGGACATAAAATCTGAAAAATTGAATTTCGAACCGAATTAATTTGATATTTCGGTATCCAGTTTTTCAGTATTATTCAGTATAGATTTTTCGGTATTTCTCTTCGATACTCGGTATTGATTTTTTGATATTTCGGTATTCCGAAATATCGAAATATATTAAGTCCAAGCCTACCTTTATTTCTATTTTTCAGCCCAATAAAAAATAAACCTAAGCCCAACTCCCCTAATCCCTTAAGCCTTAGTTAGACCCTTAGGGATTAGAGACTTAGAGAGCAGACGGCAAAACTTAACTTCTGCTTACCCCTTCTAGTTTCTATCTCTCAAAAACATTGCTTAACTACTTCTTCACGACCTCGGCAACGACGACTCCTCTCCTCGGCGACTATTTGTTTGCTCATTGTTGACCTTTATTCTTCAATCTTCAAGTCTTCAATAGGTTCACAACTTCTTCATTCTTCATTTTTCAGGTTTTATGTTAGTTTCAACTTGTTATATTTCATGAAGTTTCTTATGTTGACAATAATTATTTTTGGAGTTTTAGCTAGTGAAAAAATCTGAGTTACGTACTTGAACTTATATGGAGTTAAGAATTTAAGAATCATCATTTTTGCCAAACTCAATCTTAAATTTTTCTTTTCTGGGAAATTGTCGTCAAAGAGCACTGAGGTTGCCAGCAGAGAAAGACTACATTAAAATAAAGTCAAGAAGCTCGAGTCGTTAGATTTTTCAAATATTACATTCCTTTGAAAAAATTTGCCAGATTCTCTTAGGCTAATGACAAAAGAAAAATATCATCTTAGAGCATAAATCTTCTGCTGTCTTTCTGTAATGTTCACATTTTCTTTTCAGGATCCAATGTTGCAATTGTTAAATCTAGATCACTGCACTCCAGGAATTATTTTTTACTCTATGTAATTATCGAGACTCTATTTTCTAAGTTTGCCTTTGAGTGGTTGAATACTCAACAGAAGTCAGAAGAGACATTAGGCAATAGGCATAACAAAATCTTAAGAGATTTGAAAGACTTTGGTATGATACCGAAACTGTATCGAACCAAATAAGAAAATATCGAACCGTATCGAACTACTTTGGTACGATATTTGATATGCACAATTGATATACCGAATATCGAAGTACCGAACCATAGTAATTAGATACCGTATCAAAGTACCGAATATCCACCCCTACTTCAAACTAAAAATCAAAGCAAATATACTATGTGTCAGCCAAAAAGTAGCTAGACCCTACACATCACTATCAATCTATCTCTACTTCATTATCCTCCCAAACCCTTCCCCCCACCCCCCCTAAATGTGACATTTTTCAAGAACTCATTTCTATTTTGTTAATTTTAATATTTTACTATAATTAATTAAAAACACTAAAAGCAATAACAAAATTTTGTATAATACAATAAAGTGTCCACTTCACCTATAAGTAGATTTTTAATTTCAAATCCAATTTGGTGAGTATTTTCAAGTTGAGCTCTACCAAATTTTGTTCTCATCAGTATTCTTCTTTGAGAATTTTACATGGCTGAGCATTTTTAAAAATTTATCTAACAAAGTAATATTACTTTTTATTTTTACAATCTTAGCACATTGTAAAGATTATGCAACAATTAATAAATGCACATGTTAAGAAATACCACTAAAGAAGGAATTTAAAATACCTCGCTTTGGGTTCTTAAAATTTTTGAGGCCCAAAAACTTCTTAATAGTGTATTGCAAATTTTTTCTTAAGTGGTTATAAATCCTTTAAGAAAAGTTTAATAATATCTAGCTAAAATAGTTGATGGTCTCGGCACTTAAATCAACAATATCTACCTTGTGTGGTGTGACGCCCCTTTTTACCCCAATATGTACGTGTGGATTGTGAGCTAAAAAGGTTTTTCAATTAAAATAATAAATTTGAGTAATGATTATTTTATTTACAGAGTCACAACTTGGAATTGATTTTTGAGTATTTCAAATCACATTTTTTTGAATCCCTAGTGAAAGGAAAGTTTGACTCTATTATTATTGGTCTGCGAAAATAAAGTCCGAGTAAGGAATTCTGTTGACCGGGAAGAAGGTGTAAGACATTCCCCGAGTCCCGCGGTTCAAGCACAGTCACTTTATTGACTACAACTTGGCTTGAATTAATTTTGGACAAATCGTGATTGATTGTTTTCCATATTTTATCTATCCACTTTTATTATTTGATTATTCGTAATTATGGAGTTATCTTGAAACAAGTCACGCGTACGTGTACCCATTTTGTTTGGCGCATTAAAAATCATGACACGCGTGCGTGTACACAATTGATAATACTTTTATTATTATTATTTCAGCTATATTTTTGGGGTTGTTTTAAGGTGGAGAGCTGGAGTTTTGGTGATTTTCGTGACTATTTTTTAGCTGGTTTTAGGTGTGGTTCGGGTGACATTTTGGGTCGGTTTGGAGCTGGATTTTGGGATATTCTTCAGCTGCTGTTTTGCTGAAATTCGAACTATTTTAGAGGAGTTTTAGGCTAGGTTTTAATAGGATTTGTGGGTGGAGTTTTGGCTGGAATTTTAGCGGGTGTATAAATAATAAAAAGGAAGAGAGAAAGAGTGTAGGAAAATGGTGATGAGACAAGGGAATAGTGAAATGGGAATGAGATGTGACAAGTAATAGTGTAGTGAGTAGGTGATTACAACAACAACAACAACAACCCAGTAGAATCCCATTAATGGGGTCTGGGGAGGGTAGTGTGTACGCAGACCTTACCCCTACCCCAAAGGAGTAGAGAGGCTGTTTCCGAAAGACCTTCGGC